>VYZW01023092.1:8428-24630 GCA_013401315.1 Balaeniceps rex
AGAGAACTGACATGGAAAATTATTTTTGTAGAACATATACTAAAGATTAATAAAGACACATTGAGATTCTTTCTTTATGAATCTACAGTGTGGGCCTACATGCAAACCAGAGCCATAATATAAAATGATGTGGAAATAACTTGTATGTTTAGTCTGTTGTTAACTGCACAGAAGAATTCTTATGAGTCTGCCATTGCTATTTCACTTTTAAACATGGCTGTGTAAAGAAAACACAATTTTAATAAATAAAACCAGTAAAATTCATGGCTGGGTTGTGTTTTATCACTACTGATGAGAGCTTTAAAAGCAGAGGTGATAGCAGAGGAAATAAAAAAAGTCTTTTTAGTCACAGAATAAGATATCTGCTAGAGAATGCTGCACTGTGAATCTCCTTTTGCATTGACATCATATATACATGCCTGTGCATCCACAATAATAAAATAGATGCTCTCCTATGCGGGTCTTTATATCTCAGTTCTCTTTATCAAATTGGTAAATTCCACTGGCAAAAGATTATGCTGAGTACAATGACAGTGGTTTTCTTCACAACTGGCCAGAATGTGTAAATACGTCTCCTGTGTAAAAAGTAGAAGTAAGCTAAAATACATCTTGGGCTTGTTTTGTTCGTTAAGCACACCAAGAATCTAAACTTAAAACATAGTGTCATTAAATGTACAAAGCTGATTTGCAGCCACATTGTTCGGTATTCTGAAGTCAATTGACTGTACTTATGTGATGGTTTTGCCATGGCTATGGATATTAAAACAATATCCTTTCAAAAGTGAACGTGCACCGTGTAGTCGAGATTGGCCGTAGAGTAGAAATTAAGCTGTTGACACTCTTGCAACTTTTCAGCCGTGTATTGTGAGTTCAAAATAGCATGTAAGAAACTCTTCTTAAATTGATGAGGTGTATAACAATAAATTGTCTTATCCTAGGCATCTAATCAAATAGCTGTTCTGTAGATTACTTCTCACTATAGCAGTGAAGGAGGATTATATGTGGACATGTTGCTTTGGTAAATGCAAATCAGAATCTTTGGAAAGAAGGACATTATTTGAGGGTAAAAAAGAGAGACAAAAACTCAGTAGTCAATAGTATTTCAGTTTCAAATAAAAAATAAAAAATAAATGTTAACACTGAATATATTTTTCTTTTCCCCCTCAGGAGTATATTTTAAGACAAGTTGCATCAATGTATCTCAAGCTTGGATGGCCAACGAATAATTTAAACAAGTCACTTGTTCAAGCATCCTACCAGCATGAGTACTGTTATTTATTTTTTTGTTATTGTTTGTTTGCAGGATATAGTTGTAATAATGCACTCTCCTAAAATTTGGTTTCACATTTAGTATGTCATACTTTCCTAGATTTGTCTTCCTTCTGTTTTTCCTTTCTGGGTTAGAGGGAGAGGAGCAAGATGCTGTGAGTTGAATTCCTCCTTCCTGAGTTTGCAGAACATGATTTCCTAAGCTTTAGTTTAAAATTTGTCTGCACTGGATATTTAAGAACTTGGACTCATGTGACCACAGAGGTCAGGAAGAATGCTTAAGTGTAAATGGGGGCTGGTTTTGGTCCATGACTTTCTTTAGTTGTTGCAGCAGCTGTAGGCATTAAGTTGACACTGAGATTTGTACAGCTGGATTATCTTTGATATGTTACCCAACTATCAGTTGCTGCCACTGTTATAAGACATGACTTTTTGTAAACATTCAAACACATTCATTAATGCAGCCTTACTGCTTTCTTAAATTTGGACAGAGAGTTGCGTCGGGAAGTCATCATGTTGGCCTGCAGCTTCGGCAACAAACACTGTCACCAGCAGGCTGCAACATTAATCTCAGATTGGATTTCTAGCAATAGGAACCGGTAAGTGGAACCGAAATGTGTATTTCCCATTTCTCCTACTCAGAGACAATACAGCTGGCATACTCTTCCTCTCCTGCCCACCCCCATCCGCAGTGCTCTGTTCTGCAGAGTGGTATGGGAGGAAGCAGAGGTCACTGGCTGTTACTTAAAAATGTCTGTGGGGCTTCAGAATGAATTATTTGACTTTGCATGTATAAGTGGGTGGAGGGGACACCCATGTAGTCACTGCCTACTCCCGATAAATTGCTGTCAGATAATTATATGTGAGAAGGCGAGAAGATGGGTTTTAAGGAGGGGTTTAAAGGAAGAAAGATGAGTGAACACCGCATTGGCAGACAAACACGGAACCTGTGTCGGTGCAAGAGAGCAGAAGGTGCTAAGTGATTAAAGAAGTGAGAGACGTTAGAGGCAGAAGGACCGAGACGTAAGAAAGGAGACAAAACAATGTATTGGAGGGAAATGTTATGAACTACTTAAGGGTAAAGACTTGGAAGTTAACGTGATTCAGGAATACGTGGAAAAGCTCATGTAAGGTTTCAGAGAGGGCGTAGTATGACAGCTGCTGTGTTGAGCATTAGCAGCACTGTAGTGGTTTGACAGCAAATATGTAAGTTAGGCTGTCCAGACACAGGTGTATTCAGCTGAGGCAAGGGAACATGGGCCATGGATGGTGTATGAAGTTTATCTTTTAAAGGCAAGCATAAGAAATGTTAAATTACTGAAAATACAAATATTTAAGTATATAGTGATTTATGGACAATAACTACAGAGTATAAGTTAAGACCATGACTTCTTGAGAAAGAATGATGTATTTTCTGATTATGTGGAATATGGGTGTAGACATATTTGCATAAGTACATCACATGATATTTTGGTTTAAAGGAAAATATGTTACTTTCAAGTAACAAAGAAAAAGAGAAGAGAAAAAATCTTACATTTTTAGTCCCAATCTTGTATCAGCCCTGCAAAAGGATCAGTTCTCTATAGACATATAGGCATGTAGGATTTTTCAGACATCTTGGGCCAATCAGGTGTTTGTTTACAATTAAAATATGTTTGTCTGTCTTCGTAATCTTTGAAAATCCTTTACAGGCATACCAAGTTACATAAGTACCTGAGTACTTATAAAACCAGCCAAGAGCTGAGCATTAATGGAAATTGCATCCCTATATGACTTTGAAACTTCTGAAAAAGTATCTCGAAGCTGTGACTATGTACCTTTATATAAGATGTGTGTGAGGGGGAGGGTTTTCTTGTGTAAAATGATACCAGATATATTTACTATGAAATATATACCCCAGGGTTTTATATGAATTCTTATCGTCCGCAGCAACAATCAGTATGAAACTATTCAAAGACAAGATTAAAGAGAAAGAATTATTGGAAACAATCTGCAAATGTAATTTACTTAGATATTCATTTGCAAAATTAGTTAATCAAACGTAGCACCATCTATTAGCATGCACAGCAGTAGATTATTCAATGTTAAAAAGCTGTCACCCTGCAAAGCTTTCTCCTACCCTGTGTCTTCGTCCTTTCCAACAAGATTGAAAAAGGAGGCATCAGGAAAAAAAGCTTATTGCTTTACTAACAATAGCAAGAGAGGAAAGGAATAAATTTAAGGAGCCATCTGAAGATTTGTCGTAGCCTTTCTATGGGGCCATTCTTGGGAGCACAAGCTTGTGGCTGCCAGCATATGATGAGTATTATGATAAAAGCATCACAGCAGGGCAGAGGAAGAGAATAGCTATTAAGTTAAAGCAGTGCATTTCTCCAAAGGTACTGCACAGTTTTGAAAAACAGCTGCAACAAATAATGTAATTACAGAATACAGATTGACAGTCAGCTGATAAAAAGCGGTACGACTTGCAAAGAAGACAGAGACATGTTTTTATTTATTTCTTAAGATTATAGGATTTGTTCAGTTCCCCACCCCAGAATTTACCAGTTGCAGTCTCACAGCAGTCTCACATACTGAATGTAACTAACATATGAGCAGACTCATTTCATATCTACTTACATTGAAAAGACATTGCAAAGGCTACTAGTAATAGCAGCTTGGTAGACATAAAATCAGCTTGTGTTTCACAGTAACGACATTTGTAGGGGTCTGTCAATGTTCTTTCAGGAATGTTCAGATTCCTGCTGCATCAGAGGTACCCCATATCTCCTTTGCTCTGTTTAAACCGACTCAGACTGAAACCTGATGTCCTGGTTTTGGCTGGGATAGAGTTAATTTTCTTCCTAGTAGCTGGCATAGTGCTCTGTTTTGGATTTAGTATGAGAATAATGTTGATAACACACTGATGGTTTAGTTGTTGCTAAGTAATGCTTAGGACGTTTTCAGCTTCCCATGCTCTGCCAGGTGCATGAGAAGCTGGGAGGGGCACAGCCAGGACAGCTGACCCAAACTGGCCAAAGGGCTATTCCGTACCATATGACGTCATGCTCAGTATATAAACTGGGGGGAGTTGGCTGGGGGGTGGTGATCGCTGCTTGGGGACGGGCTGGGCGTCAGTCAGAAGGTGGTGAGCAGTTGCATCGCTGCTTTTTCCTGGGTTTTGTTCCTCTTCTTATTGTTTTCCTTTTCACTACAAATTTATTATGATTATTATTATTACTATAATATTTTATTTCAATTATTAAACTGTTCTTATCTCAACCCATGAGTTTTCTTACTTTTTCTCTTCCGATTCTCTCCTCCATCCCACCATGGGGGGGGTGAGCAAGCGGCTGTGTGGTGCTTAGTTGCCGGCTGGGGTTAAACCATGACACCTGAAAATAAAGCAGGGTCTGTTTTCCCTGCTTTTCCACCAAGAAAATGATGATGATTCTACAATAAGAAGTTAATTAACATGGTGTTTGAGTCATGCCTCTGCCTCTTTTAGCACTTCAGAGACAATAGCTAGCTCAAGTGCAAAGAGCAAGCAGATAAGTACGAGATACATGCGGAGAGCACATCCAACAGGTGCCATTTTGTACTCTTTCTCATCAGTCAAGTGTTTTGCTCAGTTTGATGCCCTTAACAGCTGTTTGCCAATTTGCTGTAAACAGCCACCTCAGAATCTGTAGGAATCCCTCAGAGCTTTTTTCCTCACAAAGAAGGGGAAACTCATGCTGCTCATCTTTCTCTAGACGTCTCTGACAACTCCTGGTGAGGAAAGCTGGTGGCAGGTATAGAAAATATATGTATCTTTGCCTGTTCCACTCCATATCAACAATGAGTAAAGTTGTATCTGCTGAAAACTACTCTGAAAGTTCTTCTAGATGCCCTTCCCTATTCTGAAACAGAACAAAGACATTGACTGATGTGTTGCAGAAAGCCTGGTCTTGGTGGATTTGCATAGCCAGAGCACGAAGATAAGAGTTCCAGAGAACTCAGAGGTATTTTTATATACAGGTATAATCTGAGTTTGACTATGAGAGTAAAAATAAAGGCTAATTTGCAACTTTCCACCCATCCCCTCCCAAAAATGTTATTCTGGAAGACAAGATGTTTCATACAATGACCTAATTCACAAGCAGTGCATGTTGGAAAGAACACAAATTCTTCAAAGCAGTAGACCCCAAAATGAGACTAGGGAGCTAGGCTTGTGTCCCAAGATTCTAATCAATACAAAATTAAGGTAATATTAAATTAATATGTGGTATTAAATACCACATAAATGCACAGGCAGTAAAACATGTAAAGGAGGTTTTTGATTCCCTGGCAGTTACTGCAGTTGAAGTTCAAAGAAGCATAACGGAGAATGTGCAATTAATAGTACTGTACAAATGCTAAAATGCATAACTCTTTAGCCACGTTTTTAATCCGTGGGTTTTTAGAAGTTCTTTTGAAATGTTTTTTCTGTGTTACTTGTAGCATTTAATGATGGATAAAGTGTTGGGTAATAAACAAATACAGTAACATCTAACTCTGTTTTACCAGCATATGCCTACAGTTGCTGTGGTTTCTAGTAATTATATTTAGTCTGGTAGGTCCAGAAATTAATTACCATCTACTCTTCACTGTAGGGGATTGAAATAATCATAATAATCAGTTACTTGTTTGTACTTTGTAATTACATGTTCTTTACTGTGCAAATAATTTGCCAAGTAAAATCATGGTCATTCATAGCACAAAGCCAGAGGACCTCTTTGTGTTTCCAGCACTATTTGAAAAAAGCCATTACATTTCCAACTGTAGCACTGCAGATTTTCTTATGGAATTAGTAAAAAAACCCCATGTGTGTGATCTGCAACATTAGCCTCCATGCATGAAAGTGGAAGTCAGCTGAGAGGCTTGAAGGCTTGAATTTCTAGGTGTTGCAGTGCTTCATTTTTAGATGCCTGGCTCACAGTGCAGAATCAGATGCTTGGAGTTACACTTCCTACAAGGGGATTTGGGAACCTCTAAACGAAGTTGGTGGCAGCCACTATGCTGAGTGAAGAGCCTCTTAACATGAGACTGTGAAGAGCGAGTGGGCCTGCTTAGGGTCCAGCACTACAGGTAGAAAGATGCCTATATCAAATGCATATGTAAATGGCGATCATAGAGTTAGGGGTCCTTGCAAAAGATGCCTTTCAAAAGTGTCACTAAAGCAGGAAAAGGTCTTCTCCTTTTCTTTTCAAACACAGCTGGCAGAGAAGCTGCTCCTCAACCCCCTTTTAAACAGTAGTTCTGAGATTGTGGTAGAGCTTCAGTTTAGTACCTCAGCCCTGCATCTGCCACCTGGAGAAGACCACCCTGATGGCCTATCTGTGAGGTGTTTGGGACAGTATTAAGACACTGCAACACACTTTCCTCCTCTAGTTGAAGTGCAGCCAGTGGGATTTACTTCATTAGCAAGAGAAATGATACAGCTCTCCAACCTAAAGATGAGAGCATTCGTCTGAGGGAGGGAGTACCTGAAATACCACGATTACTTAGTATGCAAAGGGCTTTAGGTGGTATTGCTCACTACCACTTTTGCAGGGCAAAACATGATGCTAAAACAAGGAACATAACTCTAAAAAAGAAGTTTGGCTCTACAAGGAGCAAACCAAACACATAACATCACATGTAGAAGAGGCTATAAGGAGACATCTGATTGCACTGGTCTAGGAATTGATATCATCTTTAAATCCTTGCAATTCTTAAAAAGGAAGCAATTATTTCTTTCAGCTGAAAATCTGAGATTAGACTTCAAGGTATGTCTTATCGTCTTTTTAATCAGTGAATTTAAGTAATTTTGCTCTTTTTAAATGGCTGATGGCTCCAGCACATTTTGCTTGAAAGTCCGCATTGACTTCTGACTTGATATGAAGGCAAACATTTTCACTCTGTTAAGTTGGGATATATGCTACTCCTGTATCAGAGCAATGGAAACCCTTGAAACTTCCATGTTGATGTTCAGAAGAATACAAACCTGAAAGAAAACATATAAGCATGTTGAAATTTCCCTCGTAGTTTTAGAATGTAAGGTTACTGGGATTCAGTCAACAGCAGAATGCTGTACAAGAGAAGCTACTGTTGGCTGAAAATTAAGATGTTTGGTTCTGCCTTCGTTTAACTGAGCTCATCCCTGTGAAGCTCTTTCATGTGTGAAGAAATACATTATTCACACTCCTTAGATATAACAGCATTGTGGTTCAGCCTAAAAAATTAACAAAATTACCATACAATGCCTGCCTGAGCTTGAGAATCAGCCTTGTTAACCCCTTTAACCTTCACTGCATACCTATTCTGAAAGAGAAACATGCTTCTAAGAGGATTAGCATTTTCAGACTTTCTGCTTTGGATAGACTGAGTAAACATTATTTCTGAGGTTCAGGAAAGAAGATGTGGAGAGCTGCAATCTGTAAACTCCTGACAGGAGATATCATGACAACGGGTAACATGTGAATACACACTATGATGTCTCAAAGCATAACTTACCCATAGACACAAGCATGTTTTTGCAAACATCTCTGTGGGTGCAGGCATGATTTTCTTCCAGCTACTGTTACCATCCATCAGCTACAGGATGCCATGTACACATTTCTGCTGGCAAAGTGGACTGTGCTTGCTTGAGGCAAAGTTAGACAGGATAGCGTGAACATGAGAATATGTAGGAGAGCTGCTTTGAACTGAGACAGCTGATTTTGCCTCCAGCAGAAAAAGGAGTGCTTGTATTCTGGTTCTGTTAGTAGAGCTGTGGTGATGCTATTCTTTTCCTAATATGCAGCAGTGAGCAGTGGGAGATGATAGTATTGCATCAGACACAATTATGTGGCGATGTTTCTTTAAGATGTCACTGGACCCGTTGGAAGGCCCCTAGCTAGTCATAGCCACTTCGGTTTGCTCTTATTTTTTATTTCTTTAGAAAGGTAACCGTTGCTATTTATTGGTTGCTGTCTTTTAAATGGAAACAAAGTACCTTAATTAATTGCCTCAATACCCCTAGAAAACCTACAGCAAATGCATTTGATTGATCTGGGCTTCATATCACTTTGGGTGATTTTAGGTTTAATGCAATTTTTACTATTTTTACTATTATTCTTCTGTCACAAGCACTCTGATCAGTTTTGTTTACTTGGAGTACTGCCTTGCAGATATCATCAATTGAAAAAAAAAAAGGGAAAATCCAATATTCTACCACATAAAACTTGTGTAGAGTGAGGGTTGCATTCTGATGTCTGCAAATTTGGTGTCTCTTGTCCTTGCACCTGTTATGCTGACCTTATGGTTGATAACAATCTGCTAATCTTTGATCAACAGAGCTAAGCTCACTATGCTATTTGATAAGTAGAGTTATGTTCAATACTTAGCTTCTTTCTAATACTTTTTTTTTCAATTCTGAGTGTACATTCAGTCTATACTTTCTAACACAAGAGATAGGAAGGCATGGGTTTTCTTTTTTTTTCTTTTTCTTTTCTAAGGGAAGCAATGCTTGGATGAATAGATGATGTTTGCGGTGGAGTGCAGGCTGCTGCACTGAATTAGAGTGAAGTCAGCACCCATTCTGTAGGCCATGGGTTAATGAAGTTTGCATTTGTCTGTCTTCATGAATGAGGAGAAACAGAGACGGCCAGATGATCCTGAATGCAAATCCAGATATTTTGAATCTGTTCTGGTCTCCAATCATCCAGGTTGTTCTGAGAAGTCTTGGGGTGCTGAGGTGGGGCCAGAGATCTCTGAAAAGAGAACATGCCGTGAATTTTCCTGTTCAATTTGTGGGTTTCAAGTCAGAACACATCTGTGTGTCATTTTGCACTACACATGAACTGCTTTTGGTTACTAAAAAATGAAATCAGGATCTTGGATAATTGCATCGCAGTAGTCAATTACCTCATTTAATCTTTTTAAGTGTAATAATGTGGATATGGGCTTTTCCAGTGACTTCTGTTTGCCATTTCAAAGACATTTGTCACATTGCTGTGACTTAGGAACACTAGTTAATTCTTTATCAGTCTTAAGAAATGTGCAAGTAATGAAGTAAGATGACTTCCATCATGTAATTTGAACAAAGACAGCGATAACCAACAAGCCTAATTTGAGAGTACTAAATCTCCATACTTGTTTGTGCAGAATTTGTATTTCCTCTGCAAGGAGCGATGGATTCATGTCCATCCACCTGCCTAAATTGGCAGACTGCTTACTTGGATGGACCTTTAACTACTCAATGGAAATGCCACCAGAAAAACAAATTGCACTGCAGGAGTGTACACAAGACTGTAACATGTCTATAAATGAAACTGTCCATAGATCTGAGGGAGTGGAAAATAACAAATTGCCAGTCATTAATTGAGATCACTTCAATGAAGTCTGGCTTAGGTGATAGAAAATCAAAATGTTTTTCCAAACAAAGCATCTTTTCTTTCTTTTTCCTCGTCCCTTACTTCTCTCTCCAATGACTTGAGATACATAATTTTGTTGCTTTGTTTCACATGGGCACACTAGCGCTACAGTCTTGCAACAACTTATAAATATACTTAAGTTTAACCACCTACATAAGTATTTGTGGGAATGTGGCCAACAGGTTAATTATTTTTGTTAGTGCTTGGAAGAGGCAATAGCTTTTTTCACGGGTTTGATGCCCACCAGCTATTTTTGGAAATCATTAGCAGCAAACATGAAAAAATGAGAGTTACTTTCATTTTTTTCACGCATGAATGTCTGATCAATGTAAAACAATAAAATGGATCCCTTCTTCTATGTTCTCAACCCCTAGAAGTTTTAATTACTGAAAAAATTCAAGCATAGCTATTCATGCATTTTGAAATGTTACTAGAGCTTTGCCAGCTAATGTCAGCCAATGTTGCTGAAGTGATTTAACTAATTAATAGGTTGTTACAACATTTGAGTAGAATCTTGCACTCAGTAAAACTGTTTAAGGAGGAAGAAAACACTGGTGAGTGCATGAGTTAATCAAGGAGTTAGTGCTCTGAAAGACCATCTGGGGAGTATGTCTGAAAAGAGAGAGGATTTTGTCTTGTGAAAGACAAAACTGGGCTTTATGGGGCAGCTGGTTCAGGTAACGTTTTTACCTTCTGGCTTCTGTGTGTGATCACAAAATTACCCTTTATGCAGCAATTATGGATTATCAGCAATTAATTGGCAATCCTTAGAAGTTAGATAGATCAGTCTCCAATCTTCTCATTCAGGAATTGCATGACTCTGCAAAACAATTGAACAGAAAGGACCATAGTTTTGTTGCAAAAACTGTCCAGAAAGGACAAAACAAGGCATATCTACTCAGAGATTAGTCTCAGAAAGAAGTGCTTAACTCACCACTCAGTCGTTAAAATCGGTGTTGAAGAGCTTGAGTGTGCTAGTCACGCGTTCAGTTGTTGGATATCTGCTGTAGGAAGGGAAAGGAGCAATAGCAGTAACCATCACTTGAGGGATGATGTCTTCTCTGCCTGCCTCAGTCAGACCCGTGCGATACCTGAAGCTCGGAAGCGCAGGACTAGGACTGAGGAGACCTGGCGTCTGTGCATAGCTTTGCCACAGATGCCCTGAGTAGTCACATCCTTGGTTAATATCCCCTGAATTCAATGTGTGACAGGCACCTGAACGTCAAGCCCATCACAGCTCTGTGCCTCAATTTTCAAGGGGAAATCCTGCCCTTTCTCTTCAGACTGGGCATGTGCTATGGCAGAGGATGCTCCCCTCCTCTGTGTGCACAGCGGTGCCAGCAGCATGGCTTCTGGAGTTTATAATAGAGAATGGGAGTATAGGCTTTGGGATGGCCATCTTAAAAAAATAAACTTTGTGTGGTGCTGTTCCTTGTAACAGAATCTGTGTTACAGATCTGCCAACAAAGTACCAATATGCCGTTGTTATTTCTTATCTGAGCCTTGTAATGTATTAAACAAGACTATAAATATAGTCATCAAGAAAAATAGGCTTAAGTTAAATGTTAAATAGTTGCAAAAATAAAGAATAATGTTTCTGATTAATTTTCTTTGTCAAATAGTACCCTAAATGGTATTGAAATTTGTCACTTAATCAAAGAACTGTCTAAACTGTGTGCAATTACATTTTAAAAAAATTAGAACACAATTTGCCCAGAAGATAAATAATTATGGTCCAATTTTATAAGTGTATCTCCAATTGTTAGAACATACTTTAAATAGGAGCAAGTATGTACCAATTAATTACAACTTAGAAGATTATTCTTAGCTCATTGTAGAGCTTTATTATTCACTCTTGAAAAAAAAAAATCCCTGTAAAGGCACAGCATGATTTTAATTAATTTTTTTCTAACTGTTTAATTTTTAACTTTTTTCCCAAAGTGTTTAATTTTTAAACATGAGCTCTGCTAGCTACATATTTCATCCTCACCATCATATCTCTTAAGCAAGAAAAACAAAGTTAAATAAATTGGATCAGTATTCAAATAAAAGCCATTTAAAGTGATGCTTTCAAAAGTTAATCTTTATTCTTCTGAAGTATCCATCAATCATATTAGCTCTTTAAAAATGAGAGCAGCCTTGAAGGCCCAGTTGAGGTTTAATATAAGAAGGGGATAAGTTCTGCAGTGTTATCACCTAAGCGGTACTGAAACAATGGTAATTTTTTCCACTTGATTCAGTTAATACAGGGGGAAACATTCCACATGCTGATCTAGTGCCTTGGAACTGCAATTTTAGAACAACATTTTCCATGAAGCTATAGAATTAAAAAATCTGTAGACTGGGGAGATTTCACATGTTTAGATAATGATGAAATATAGGCCCATAATGACTGGAGGACAGAGAAAGCAAAAATCCCCACAAATGGAGAAAATTCAATTAGAGGGCTCTCTGTTGAGGCAATAGTTAAAGAGGAATGACTTTGGGGATGTTCGCATTTTCATAAACAATTTTCATTTCCACAAGAACTCCCCTGTCTACAGTCCTGATTACAAGCCTCTCACAGGAGTAATTTGTAGCTTTTCATAGCTGTAAGTTTTGTAGTTTCTGAAGCTAAGCCTTTTAAAATCAGTATTTGTTTTGATGTCTTGGTTTGTTGTCCTAATGTCTTAGCTTATAGATAGAGACCTAAAACCTTCCCTGGAGCAATTGGTTGGATGATATTGAGTAGATCTGCTGCAGCACTGCAAGCAAGTATGCTATAACTGATTTGGTGGCAATAGAGTTTACTTAGAAACGTGGTGACATCTAGGCTATGGGCATAGGATCGGTGCCATCACTTGTCTGAAGTCCTCCTTCCTTCCCAGAGCATGCAAATGATCCTGTGGTTACTGACTGCACTGCTGCTAAAATTGCTAGTGTTGGCACTTAGAATGTAAAAGACGATGTAGCTGGGAAAGCCTATTGAATTGATATGTTTTACTGTAAATTTCAAAAACGTAAACCTCACAAGTGAGGAATGCTGACCTTTCTGGGGTTAGACATCCACTTCTAGGTACCTCTGCTTCTGACTGTACTAGCTAAACACAGAGTGACAGTCCTTCCAGCACACAGTTCCTACCTGAATTAATGGGGCAATCAACCAAAAAGGAATTACCTTTTCCAGGTGCCTTATAGTTCCGTAGAGTATCTGTTGGCTGAGTCGCACCTCTTGCAGTAAACCAAAGATAATATTTCTGCCAGCAAAGCTCAGAAAGAACTATGTGTGCTTCTAAAAAATGATTCAGTGTTTGTGTGTAAAGATATAAAGTCCTTCCTTCATTGAAATAAGGCTTGACTCCGTTCAGTTGTTCTTCATATTCAGATATCATATGATAAGACAGATTTGGGGCAATGAGTTGTTTGGACCCATGGTCAAGATAGCATCCCTTAGTCCTTTTGCTTTAGCATATGTTCTTATGGCTGCTGTCAGTGTATTAAACCCCAAATTAAAAGCAAAAAAAGACATAACCTGGTAAGGAAGTTGTGCTTTAAAGACAAATAACCTAGTGTATCAGAAAATCAAGACACAAAGATAATTAATATCACTTTTATGTTCTATGCAGTGTATGTGAATACGGCTGCATATTTATGTTACTGTAATTGCTGACCCGAAGTTTTGAGAGAGTTGCAGTTATTTAGAAAACTTTAAGCCTCATTCTGAGTTAATATAAGCCAACACAAAGGCAGCATCTAAATATCTGCTCCATTAATTTTAGTATTCTTGATTTCTTGTGTTTAAATATGTAGTCTTAATTTTGTGTAATAGACTCAATTATATGCAGTTTCCTTTGCATGCACTTTTTGAAAGAAAGGTTAAATGGGGGAAAAATAAACTGTTGATATTCATTAATGTTTGATATATTGCAACAAGGACTTAATGATAGACTTTCAAGTAAGAAGCACAAATTCCATTACAGTGAAATGGAAATTCAGGGCACATGGATAATTCTGTAAATGTCAACCAAACTCACATTTTACTAATGTTAACTCAGGTTTTGAGAATTAAAACTCAGTAGTATGGAAAGGCTGGTGAAAGTGATAACTTTTTTTCTTTACTGCCCATGTATCTTTAAACACTATTTCTTTTACTGGATCTGGTCAGCTTTAAGGATTTTCTGGTTTCCTTGGTCTTGGCATAGCAGTTCTATAGGGACCACAGAAGCAGTTGCGTAAAGCATACATAAGCCAAAACCTACTGATCCTGGATAAATCTGAGGAGAGTTACTAATTTTTTTCAGTGCCAAGCTTTTTAGGTCATCTGAATGTTAAGGGAAAAAATCTAAGAAGGTAATAGGAAGCACCAAGGGGGAGGAACCTGCATTTTTTGGAGGTCCCATCTGTGTGCTGGTGACACGTAGGAATTGCTTGAGCTATGTGGTCATAACCATAGCAGTGCTGATTGCCTGGCACGGNNNNAGTGCTGATTGCCTGGCACGGCTGGGGATAGGCACGTTCTCACACAGTGATTTGGTGGCGGGAGAAGAAACAGTAAGATCTCAAACCATGCCGGGATCTGCACTGCAGTACCAATCTACACTGGCTAGGTGGTAGCAGTTCATGGCAGAGATGAGACATTGCACCTCTGATTTTACTTTAGAAGGCAATATTGCTGGTGCGTGCAGTGCATAGTTAAAAGCTTCATGTTCCTAGCAGCTCTCAAATGGGTTACATTTCTCTTGCCTACCCTTTCAGTTTTGCGTTGGAGAGTTTACTCCTGAATAAACGTCTGGGTTTGTCTGCATCAAATGCAAAATACCTCAGCATTAGTCAAGGCAGCCCTTTGTGGCTCTGTTAACATGGGACTGTGCTAAAAAATCTCCAAGAAGCAGCACTATCCTGAGCCAGCTCAGCAGAAGCAAGGTTCATGTGGCTGTCTGCATCTAAACCGGCAGATACACCCTCTGAGCTGATGACTACACTTGCCAGAGAACATGAATAAAGCCTCAGCCTCAGGACTTTTTTACTACTCAGAAAAAGTGTAACAAAAAAGCAGTAGGCATTAATTCCCCGAAGTTCTTCAGCCAGTAGTAGGAGGAGTGCACTTTTTCCCCAGTTTTGCCTTAATTTAGCTACATACTCCTTTTATTCTTTTTCTCAAGAAACCATCATAGTTGTTGGGACCAGCTAACCCCATAGAGGCAACAACAGTTTGCAACCCTTCACAGTCATCAATATATGGTTTCTTACCTTGCCTACTTCCTTCTGAAGTACTGAAGAGGAAGCAAAACTTTGAAATGCTGAAAAGCCACACTGGTTTCATTTTCCAGGGACTCAGACATGGCCAAAGAGATCAGCTGAAGTTTTTTAACAAAAACACTCATCACAGAGACCAACAATAGAAAATTTCAGTGGAAGAAAGTTTTTTCTGGAGAATGAATTGATGGGAGTAAAAGAACCTCTTTGTCCTTGACTGGGATAGCCCAGTTCATGGTATAAGACTTTGGTGAAAGTCTTGTAATTCAAGTATTGATGTAACCTCTTCCTTCTGTGTTGTGTAAGATTTGATATCAAATTTTACAGAGGTAATTTCATTCTTTGTCCCACTGTATTACTGCCCAGGCACTGACAGCAGCTGTATTTACTTCTAGATTCTCTAAAGAGGTCTTGCATATGAAGTTCCAGAGGCGTTTCAGCCCAGCTATTAGTAACTAGAGAACTGCGTTTTGGTATAATTTTTGCCAACAAAAAGAGGGCGTTCTTTCCTGCAAATCAGAAACATATTCCTCTGAGAAATGCCTAGCTTTATCTGCAGGAATACCCTTTAGCTCACAAATGTTTCAGCTTCTATGCTTGTATAAGAAACATAAGCAGGGTGGGGAATTGAAAGCCCAGCTGAGCTCTTTTTAGAAGAAAATGGTACATATGCATATCCTGTACTAGGTCTGAATTTGGCTTCAAGAAGCTTTCATTTAACTGTAGTCTGAGTTTATATTGTTTGAGCAGTAATCACAGTTCACAACCATCCTGTGGCATAGCTGGTTTTGTACTGGTATTAATATGCTGAAAAAATGAACAGATCTTTCTATTTTCTTCACTCCTGAAAACACCATTTTTAAGTAGCATTCTCTCAGCACATCCTTCCTTACTTGTGTGTTACTATATGAAGATGGAGCACTTTACAGCACAAGGAAGGAGGAGTTTCTGTCTGATCAGCTCCTATTCTAAAACCTCACTACTAAGGACAAGAAGAGGAGATTTGGCTTAGAGCCCAGCAACAGAGTGATAAGATCCCATGCTAATTTGGAGAGCTTATGTTAGCTGTCCTGCAGGTTATGTGGTGCATTATGTGTTGATGAACTGGATGACCATAATTTATAGTCTCCTGACAACGCGACAGCATTATGAAAAGAATGGCAAGCATGTGTTATCCATTAGAAAATCCATTAGGATGGCCTGGAAGATTTTGGTGGCAGTAAAGAGATGCAAATGTAATTTTCAAAAAAAAGATTACTATTGCACTTTAGTTTTGGAGTCTCATAAATGTAGTGATGTTCC
>VYZW01023092.1:26129-43364 GCA_013401315.1 Balaeniceps rex
ATGTAATTTTCAAAAAAAAGATTACTATTGCACTTTAGTTTTGGAGTCTCATAAATGTAGTGATGTTCCTCCTTTGTTTCCAATGTCAGGAAGCTGCCTATTTACCCCAATGCTATTACTGATTTCTTTTGTAGAATCCCACTCAATGTGAGAGACATTGTTTACTGTACAGGAGTTTCACTGATGGATGAAGATGTATGGGAGTTCATTTGGATGAAATTTCATTCTACCACAGCAGTGTCTGAGAAGAAAATATTATTAGAAGCCTTAACTTGCAGTGATGACAGAAACTTGCTCAACAGGTACAAAAATATTATATATCTGTATCTGACTATTACCAATAATCGCTTCAACATTTGTGGATCATTACTTGAGCTTTGGTCTAAGTGAAAGAACTTTGCATTTCAAGCACAGGCTTACTGTCTGTTTAAACTGTCTTATGTTTTTGCATTAATGCGTATGAAAATTGACACACATTATGTCGTTTCAGTTCCAAATTTTCCTGTGTTCATTGGAAATGTTTGAAATCCTATAATAATTGATGTTATTTTTTTGTTAGCATGTCCTTTATTTAAAAGTATTGACCAGTCTGATCTTATTGTTGTCATAAAAATGCACATGTAAAGTTCCACTCAGCTTTTACTGAAATCCTTTTAGATCAAGATTTTTCTGATTCATAAATGTGTCTGGTGTTTGGAATTATAGAAATAAACCACTGAACTCACTTGAAGACTTAAACAAACCATTTGGCAGTGATTTTTTTTTTCTGAGAGTTTTATGATGTGCTGTTGTGAAACTGAATAGGATTTTTTTTCCTTGTTTCTCCCACTAGGCTTTTGAATTTGTCTCTCAACTCCGAAGTTGTCCTGGATCAGGATGCAATTGATGTGATAATCCACGTAGCTCGAAATCCACATGGAAGGGATCTTGCTTGGAAGTTTTTCAGAGAAAAATGGAAAATATTAAATGCTAGGTAAAGATAAAAAGTCTAAATTTATTTTCATTTTCTTATTTTGATGTATGTCCTGTAAGTATTGTATATGTATGTGTTCATGTAAGTTCCTGAATCTAGTCCATTCTCTTTTAATCCATAAATAGAGATGTCTCAAAATATGAAATACATACATATGACATATGAGTCATAAATGCATTTATTCATGGATTATCACATGCATGCATACAAACATTTATCTCTTAGTGATCATCTGTATATATATCTATTACTGTATTGTGTCTGCACTTACGGTAATGAATTCTATCTATACGTCAAGTGCAACAGTTCTACTATTACATAGATAAAAAAGCAGCACTTCCCAAAGGAATTTTGCTGATTTTAAGTCTGATAGAAAAAAAATCTTTTCAAGAACGTTATTTAACTGTGGAAAAAAACACCAAACCCTTTTTGAAATATTTCCATTTTCAAAAGGATGCTAATGTAGTGTCATCCCCTTTCCTTCCACGCTGTGTTTCAGGTGAGGTTCAAGTAATAGAGGAGCAACATTTTGAGTTAAAAATAGATGAACAGGAAGGAGACAGGATTGTTCCTTATACCTACTTCTCTTTCTCTTTGAACAAGTGCTACATGCTCCTACTCAGAAGCCCAGTCAACATTTTAAAATCCTTTTTGATGGAGATTTTGATATTAATTCAATGAATAAGAAGTGTCTTTAGGGACAGCCTGAGGGTCTGAAAGATTCCACAGCAGCTCATCTGATACTGACAGATTAGAAGGGACTACAACTTGGATGAGATGCAAGTTCTTAAAGGCAGGTGTCCAAGAACTTCAGACACCCCATGCCAGGCCACTCCCATGGTGTTGGCAGAAAAAGCGTTGGAGATCTGTTTCATTCTGGACTTGTGAAGAGCCATCTAGTGTACCACAGAATATTCAAAATGGTATATTTAAGATGCTGTATTTAAGCAACTAAATCCGAGTGCCTGGTGAATACAGGTACAACTTACTATAGGTTTCACGGCATCAGAAGAAGAGTCAAGGAAACTCAGAGACTGTGCAACTTTCCTAAAGATTCAAAAAGTTGTTCGTGCTGTTTTGGATAATACTTTATAGTATAGTGGGATTTTAGAAGAAGTTCAGCTGGGAAAATAGGTTTGAGCTGGAATTGGTTTTGGGAGTTTATATTGCAGGAACATACTTTTTGAAAGCAATTTCCAAAAAGCTTTAAGAGTGCTGAAGAGTTTAAAAATTAAGAATCCTCTGCTTCTGGTATGATTATTCCAGGAACTGAGAGTGGATGGCAGACCCATTACTAGTATGCAACCCAGTGCAGTTAATTATGCTTTGGATAGCAAATAATTTTTCAGGTTCCTCCAGGGATTTGTACAGAGTTTAGGCATAAATCTGTCAAAATCTGTATTGCTACAAACGCATATGCAGAAATTGTGTCCTGCCTTAGCAAGTACGTTCATCTGACAACCTAGCTAACACTTGTGAGTTTAGACATGGACAAGGTTAAGCAGTGCAGACAAATGGACAAGATTTAGAAAACTATGCCACGTGCCAATTTTTTTGTGTTTTAATTTTATATAGCTTAACTTCACCTAAAATTTGAATTTTATTTATCTCACTTGCTTGGAATACATCACTCTATTATCTGAGTTCCTAACAATCAGCAAGGCCTCATCAAAAACCTGTTATTGTTCTTTTTTTAATGAGAAAATAACAGTCTGTCTCTTTGCCCAACAATCACTTTATGTTATCTACATTCAATTTGATCTCCAAACACAAGTCAGAGCCACCAAAAGGATTGTAGCAGTTGCATTTTTCTGAAAGGGACATCCAGTTGAGTTTCTATCAATCGCCAGAAGATTCAATGCAGTGGAATGAAATAGTTCATGCAGGCTGTACATATGTGATGTATAGTAAATATAACTTTGTTTTGTAATTATAGATTAAAACCTTTTAAGAGAGACTTTGAGAGGATGGAATTAGTCTAACACCTTGCCCCTTAATGTTCCGTTAAACAGTGACATGATAGAATGCAAAATTAAGCTTCTGATTTAAGCTTGCCACACTAGTACATTTTTAAAATACAAGCTTTACTGCGGAATTATAGTTCAAATATACTCTGTCCCAAGGCATCTTTTTTCTACAGTTATAATTTATTATTTAATTTTATTTAAAATTAAAATACTTTGTACAAAACATTAATTTAATAAGGTGATATCTCAATGGTATTTTCCATTGAATTTATTATAAAAGGTGTTGACGTTTGAGATAGTAATATGAAACAGCTGAGGGTTATTAAATTATGCTATAATGCTATTTCCTCTAACTTTAAAACACAACATGTCAAAGAATTAGAATGACAACAAAATATTGTTATCCCTGTATATTTTTGCAGTATGCTTGTATTCACATTGTCCAGAAGATAACTGATAATATGTAAACTTGTATCCCATTGACAAAGATGACTTAGAAATTGAGGTGCCTAACAAGTCTTTCGTAAGAAATCTGTGGGTCTAAGACTGCTAAGATTCTGAAAAAGAGAGTTGAAAGTACTGTGCTTGAATTCCTGTTACCTGAGCATGCACTACCTTGGCTCCTATATCATTTTCATCGTGTGTGCACGTGTGTGTCTGCGTGTGAAAATTTAATGCAACAGCTGCCTATAGGAATTCCTTCATTCTCAAGTGCTAAATCATTTGTCAGTGTTTGGGAATTTGACAATATTTGGGAAGCCATTTACATCTGTCCAAAATAAATGGGCCATGCTGCCTCTCAAGTTGAGTTCGCACAAGTGCAAAGCCTGTACAAATGTGAGGCGTTGGATGTTCACATCCCCAGAAGTAAAGGAGCAGGTGGAGAGCCCGTGACTCCAGGATGTTTCCAGAGAGCTCAGGTGTGTAAGGTCCTGGTTCTGCAGTGCTGTTGTCTTTCCTGTGAAGGGTGGGAAGACTGATACTTCCAAGACCAAACACTTTTTCTATTTATTTTTATGTTTCACACCTGCAAAATACTATTTTGGGAGGTGGCTTTTCTAGAATTTTTGCCAGCAGAGCCCATTTAGACATTGCTGTTAGTGGCTGACTTCTTACCAAGTATGCGGAATGGGCAGTAATCAGCACAGGTATTCATGAAGGTACATTTTCAGTGGAAGGAATTCTGCTACTTCTTGTTTGCACCATGGCTACAGTACAGACTGCAAGAAAAATAAAATCCCTGCAGCTGTTTTTATGAGGTCGGTTCTGTAAAGTGGATTGGTAACCTTGTCAAAAGACCCCATCAAGAGGAGCTTCCAATTTTCCAAGCAGTCAATTATGAGACTGTAATAATAAAGGGCTTTGTTAGAAAGCCTAAACGTGCTTAAAGGACCATGAAATCCATACTTCCCATAGGAGGCGTTTGCCTCTGGATGTCTGTATATGTCAGTGTGACTGCAGTTTTGGAAAAAGAGATGTACTTGCTGAAATATCCATGAATAATTCAGTTATTAGTGGTCAGGGAGTAGGATTTTTGATACCTATAACTGTGTTTCCCCTCACACAAGCTCAAGGTAGCAAGCAACACAGTGTACACCTTCCCTAAAACAGAATCTTCTCCAAAAAAAACAGTTGTCTTCCCTCTCCCTCTTTCTATCCCTCTCCCTGGGGCTATCCCTCTCCCTTTCTCTTTCTTTCTCTCTTTTGAAAGGACTGTGGCTTACAGTACCTAAACATTTAAGGGTAATTAATTTAGGATTAATAGAAGCAGAACAGAAAGCTGTGACTGTGCTAGTTCATTTCACTTTGAATTTTGAATTCCTCCTCTAAATCAGTTTGTAAAAGTGGGGTATGAACTGAATTGTTCCCCCAGATAAATTTAATTGCAGTGAAGTTTATTGGTATTACTTACACGTCTGACAGGAGAGCTGGATTCCCTGTCTTAAAGACAGTCATGTTCAGATTAGCTAGATATTGCTTTGGATGTATGTGCAGATAAAGATAAGGATAACTATTTGTCAAGTGCCTCTTGCCATGCTGTATGACATCTAACTTGAACAAAAGACTTGCTTTTGGTTTCCAGTGGAATTACATCCTTCATTCTACAGACTTTGAAAAAAACCCCCACAAACTATTCCAACATGAAATACAAAACCTCAGGAGTAGTCTGGTTAATCTTGTAAGTGATGCAGATGCTTCATTTGGGGGATTGAAAAAAACTTGTGGAAAAGCAAGTGGAACAGCAGGATTTGAATGGCCAGTTTCAAAGCAACTACCTGCAGAAGGTCATTGCTGATTGCCACTGAATATCCTACTCCGTTATACGTTGGCCTTTAAATATTCCTTGCCCAAGCTTTCAAATTTTCATTGCAGGTTGGTTCTTTGAAGATGCTGCATCATGGCCCAGGGGATTATTTTAGCAGTATTATTCTCTATCAGTAGTATTTATTTTAATTATCAGGTACTGGAACAAGAGAATTTGATTCAGCTCACTTATCTAGAGGCTATTTGTAATGTAGATGAGGTGGATGAATACAAAATGCAGAGAAGGCTGCAGCACTTCAAAAAGTCTGTTTTAATGGTACAGCTAGTAGGGTTCCTCAGAATACTTCTCCATAGCTGCTGCTCCGCTCCTTCTTTGGCACGTCTATTTTGAGCTGCTTCATGTCGTTACATGGAAAGCTGTTTCGTTAAGTGTGAGGTGGTGGTGTGGTTTGGTCCTCTCCTCTGGAGCTCTCATCTGTGGCTGCGGTTAAGCCCATTCTGCTTAGTAGCATCCAACTAAAAGTTAACTACAAATAGCTCAGCCTAGAAGAAGGTCTCAGTCCAGGTTTTTAACATGAAACACTGGAATACCAGTGTCCAGTTCCAGTGCTATTCCCTTGGATCCCCAGAATCAGTCCCATGTCTTCTCCCTTGCTTACAGAAGACTACTTTCTAATTTTCAGCTGGCCTGGCACTTGTACTAACTCTCTGTGCATCTTCTTTTTGCCCTTGCAGGTATGGAGAAGCATTATTTATGAATTCGAAGCTTATCAGTGGGGTCACAGAATTTCTCAATACTGAAGAAGAACTAAGAGAGGTAATTTTTAAATGACTTTCAGCACACGAGGCTGTATTTGTTCTAACCAGGGAGCAGGGCAGGAGCAACAAGGTGTTGGTTGTCCGGGAACTCTGGTTGCTCAGCTGGGGTCACAGGCCTGTGCTGCAGCTGGGCAGCATGAGGATGAGGAGCAGATTGCAAAGGCACCTGCGTGGCTAGAGGTGGCGTCAGGAAGATTTGGTTTTCTTCTCTTGACTATTGGTTGAGAAACTAAAGATGAGATCTTTCTATCCACGTTAGTTTATGCTGCAGAGGGCAGCCGTAAAAGAACCCAGTGTTGAAAGTAGAAGCTGCCAGTACCTTCTCTGTTTTAATTTTACCTACAGTATTTCCATATGAGAAAAGCTGTTAACCTGATATTGTGGCCCAATAACACCACAATAACTTGTTCTAAATGCTAAGTACTTCTTATTTAGATTGCAAAGATTTCTCATTTTAACTTAACATCTGTTCTGACTGAGGTAGTCGTGCAGTTGTGTTATACTGTGCTTAGCAGCTGCTCGACATTACCCCAAATGGATCAGATGGTTCTTACGCAACATAATCACCATTAATTGAACTCTGATTGTGCTATGATATTTTGTGCCCAGCCCTTTGTCTGCACTCAAGTCTAGTGGCCTCAGGAATTTAGGGAAGAGCCGCAGCTGGTTTCCTCAAAGCTGGCCAGGTGGGAAGGACAGTGCCGACCAGATTTGAGTATCTGCGCTGCACAAGGAAGCCTTCTGTACTCTTAGTTTCCATCTCCATGATAGCATTGGCAAGCTGCTTGTTTATACTTTCCCTAAAAGAAACTGGCCATGTAAACATTTTGGTATAAAAAGTACAGAGATCAGGTAAGGGCTGATTTCGATAGTTTCCAGGTCACTCCCATGCTTTTAACTGTGATGGGAATGAGATAGTTGCAGGATCAGCCTTTTCAGTTTTGACCCCATGCACAAAGAGATGTTATTGGAAGTTAGATTTAAATAAACAAGGTGAATTTCGGTTTCACCAGGAAACAAAAATTAACAAGTTATGAATAAGTGTTGCTAGAACCACCTGATTTTATGCAAGTCAACATAACCAGCAACCTACTGTGCAGATCAGCCTTGCAGTTCTCACTTAAAAGAACAGTAATTCAAAGCACACCAGTGCCATCAGCTATAATAATCCAGGTGATAGTGCTATAATGAGTATACACAAGAACAGAGCAGGGGCCTTTTCAGTCTGCTGAAAAAAGATCAAGGACTTCTCATAAAGGAAGTAATCTGTTTCAGGCATTCAGAGATTGTCAAATGAGTGCCCACTTGCTATTTTGCCATTCTCTTCACGCTGTAACCATCCCTTCCTTTTCTAAACAACTGACCTGTATTATATCATCAGAAGGGTTCTGCGAATCAAAAAGTAATTAATTTGTTATGAAGGTTGATAAAACGAAAGGGCATCAGGGCTGCCTTCTGCTGATATTTGCATATAAACCTGAATTAGAAGCATTTCCAGTGCTCCCAGTTTGGTTTCATTGGTGGAAAAAAAAGTTTAGAGCAGCCCAGCTGTCTGCACAGTACAGCAGCTGGGCTACAGGAGAGAAGGATGTAATGATATTAATGTGATCCGGCACTGACACGTCAATATCTTCCAGTGCAATTTGAAGCAATTGCATCGCATATAATTGACAGTCTGCTGTCTTATTACATTTCCTATTAAATCTTTCTACACCATACTACATTTACTTCAACAGTGATTGTGGAGGTTTGTCCTAAATGCCTGACTTGTTTGTGTGCACTGGAAATGTTTACTTTCTTTGGTTCCTGCAAATTTAACCTGTTAACTTGTATTTCCAGCTAAAGAACTTCATAAAGAGTTATGAAGAGGGAGCTGCTGCCTCTTTCTCTCGTGCCGTGGAAACAGTGGAAGCCAATGTGCGATGGCAGAGGCTTTATAAGGAAGAACTATTCCAGTGGCTAAGAAAATCCTTGACACACTAATCTGTCTTTCCAGCCGACCATTTAACATGAAGCTCTGCAAGAGGAAGAGGAGACATTTTAGAAGTGTTCAACATTAAAATCACAAAGACAAGATCGGATTGCAGGGAGAAGGGGTTTTTTTCCTTTTTTTTAATTGTGGGATTTTTTTTACACTGAGCTCTTGTGAAATTGTCAAGAAGCTTTTCAGAAGAGATTATGAACGCTTGTGAAATCCAGTCCTCAGTGTACACAGCCAAACGTGATATTAAGTGGTGCATGTAAATGTTGAAGAAAAACAAACAAAAAACCCGTCAAAGACTATTTTGTGCATGCTTGTACCGTCCCTGCCTGTATTCTAGCATGCTTATGTATAACAGCCACATTTTGTATGTGAGTTCCAGTTACATCAAAGATGGGCATTATACAAAGCACAAAGACTATCTACGACAATCAGTGTTGCAATGAACAAAAGGAAAGGAAGGAAAAGGAAATGCAGAAGGCTTCCAACTTGGGGCAGTATGAGATGTAAAGTCAGCTTTTCCACTAGCTGCCAATTAGTCTATCACTCAGATTGTCTCTTAATGATTACAAGATGCCAGCTTATTTCTTGAGTTGCCAGCTGTATCTGCAGTCTCCATATTCCCATAATTAAAAAAGCAGCATAGAGAGTGAGGAGAGAGAGAAGGGGGTGGTGGGGGGGAGAGAAAATGAGAAATGAGAGAGAAGGACATCATCCATGCATTATAATTATATACACTTATTCACTGCTGATCAGTGGGACAGTATAGTTTTAGCTGTGAATGTATGCAGTGTTTGAGGAGAGCTTTGCATTGATTGCACAGAATCCATGAACCACCTCTTCTCAGCAATTTTACAAGCCAGTGGTATTCACGATGGGTCACCCGACCTGTGCAGTAGTAAGTTATGCAGCTGGTAGTGCACAAGTATTATAAATAAACATAGGATTCAAATGGAAATTAGCAAACAGGAAGCATACCTTGCATGCAAAGACATAAAATTAACCAAGAGGGCTGTCTTGCATGTGGTAGACCAGCCTCTGTAGTGATTTATTAGGATAGATAGGTCAGATTCTCCATGTGGGCAATACTTTTGCAAATATGGGATGTACAATTTATGCCAACTTAGAAAAGTGAAATATGGAGAAAGAGGGGTGTGTGTGTTTGTTTGTACTGGCTAATACCGAGAACATGGTTTTCTTTCTTTTCCTTGTATTTCACATAGGCTGTTCTAGATGAGTGACACTTTTCTTAATCATATGTTTGTTTCTTTTCTCTCAATCTTTAATCTGAAAGATCAGTGGAACTGCTACTTGTGCAATGACCAGCTGCACTGTTGGTGCTAAGTGTTGAGGATAAAACTGATGGGGGCCAAATACTCTGCCATGTTTGCACCATGGATTAAAAAAACCCCACAAAACTACAGAGAGTTTTCAGGAGGCAGATTGCAGCAGCTTCAGAGGGGGAATGTAGATGTACGACAGTGTTTCTTTGTCCCATCCCAGCCTATCACAACCATCTGACCACATCATGGCCCTGTACATTGGGAACATGTGGCCAGACAAAGTAGATAACAGCAATTTTATCTGGTTATTTCCTTCACAGGTTGTGGAAGTTACCAACATGCTTTACAGTTGTAGTTGTTTATCCTCAGTAAGTTGTGAGTTGAAACGTTAGTGCAAAAAGAACCAAACCCAAGCATCTTCAGATATTATCAGAGTTGTGTGGAGATGGTATTGTTTTCTGGGCTGTCATTCCCTTGATACTCTGCTCCTCAAGAACTGGTAGGCACATGCTATTAACTAAGCTGTCACACCCATCTTGAGCCTGTCATTTTGTGTCCTTTTCTGTGCAGAGGGTGCTGTTTGTGGATTGGGTGCACGAAATCGTCGTGTGGGCATTTGCTCCACTGTTTGGTGCTGTGTAGCACCGCATGTTAGCTTGACCACATATAACCAAAAGAAGAGGGAATCCTGTGCTCTTGTACTGTTAACTCTTTGCCTTACAGTAAGCCCTAAACCTTTGTGCTACGTTGCAATGCTAGTGAAGCTAATGCCCAGAGACATTACTGTGTCCAAGTTGAGTGAAATCCTCCTCCTCCTATGTATTTTACCTACCTCACAGGGGTGTTGTGAGGCTTGACTAATGTTAGAAAAGTACTTGAATATCCTCTGATGAAAGGCATTTAAAAGTGCAAAGTATTATTTTATGTGGTTGACCAAACTCAACCTCAATGCCAGTATGTAGCGTCAAATTTTTAATTTCTACTGAACAAAATCACATGCAGATTTGTTACAATAAAAAAGCAAGCCAAATATTATTTAATATAACCTCTACCCTCTAATGAAGGCCAAAATTATGATATCCAAAGAGTGTGCAGAAAATCAAGCCCTCAAATGTGAATTACCTTGAGGATTTCGGAGAAAAGAAGTGTGCGTAATGGTCTGTCCCTTTGCAATTTTATTCAAGATTGTCTTTGATGACTTTTCTTTTTCAGTACCACAGATTAAACCACATACCTTCAGGATGCGCATAGAAGTTTCTGGACTTTCCACTGATAAAGGGCAGGCTAACAATAAGTTCTGAAGTTTATTTCACCCTGTGTATTCTGCACAGTGCACAGAAATTTCCACTGTTGCTCATTTGAATTGAAGTTCTTGCACATTTAGCTGGTGTTGGATGTAAATTAAAATTTTAGTGGCCTTGAGCAACTGGTCTACCACAGATATCAAGCCCTAAATGTATCTATTATACATACCTATTGAAGTATTGCTTATAATTGTTGTATTCTAGTAATGTTTGTTATTACTGCTATAGCTAAGGTTGAGCTGGCCTTTCCATTATAATTCCCTATTCTTTTATTTTTTACATTTTGTATTTTGCTGTTTCACACTGAATCAGGATAAAATTTAAATGGATTAAATCCAACAAAACTATAGCTGTTTTCTACAATATTAAACCCCCTGCATTTAATTATATGTCTTTAGAAACTTTTTTATAATAAGAAGTTCCACACAGCTATGTGTTAAAGAATAGTTGATACCTCATGGAAAACTCTAATACAGTCTGCTTAGAAAAATCTATTTATCTTATTGATTTTCTTTCTCCTTTAGAGTTCTTTTCTTCCTTTGTCCTTATCTAAAGATGGGCCCCATTTTTATAGTTTGGATTGTGGTTAGGAAGCCAAAACCTGTAAACCCCAAAAACCTTTCCGCATTTTCAAATTCAGGGTTTAATTTTGTCCTTTCTAGTGAGAGGAGATGCTGCAAAATGTTAATCCAGTGTGGAAATGGACCTCACCCAGGCCCTGGGTGTCATTTTGTAGAGATGTGATGAGGCCTGTATCTCTAATCAGCCTTTGTATGACTCAGGATCCTTTTCAGTTATTAATTGATACGGCTTACTAAATCGTATAGGAAGACATATGAATAGACATGATTTTATGCCAGCATAACAATATACCTATTGTAAAAATACCTATTGTATTTTTATAACATTGTCCACTACAAAAATCTCAGCCTGTTACTTTGTAGCTGGTAGAATTATTCAGGTATCCACTGCTAATAGCTGTTAAAATGGTAGTAGCTACTCATTGTGACTAGGGCAGAACAATGTGAAAACATTCTTCTGAAATGAAATGTCAATTCTGCTATTACTGGGAGTACTTGGACATTGATTTTGATAAAAGAAACCCTTCATGTGTCCTTAAGTACATCCAGATTTGTGACCTTTGATGATCTTTTCAGTGACTATAGCAAGAATTCCAATACTATGTTGGAAACTGAAGATGAATTTTGTGTAGCTTTTGGGCTGTTGTGGATATTTCACAGAGCTTTAGAGTGTCAAATATCTCCACTGATGCAGAGGGTGCTTTCACAGGAAAGATCCTGAACCATACAACTAAATCCTTAGTAGTAAAGAATAAAAAAAGAAATTTATATATATATATTCATGTGAAAAATCCTCCGTAGAGATAATTTTCCTATAAAATGTCAGTAAGTCTGACTATTTGAATAGAATAAAGTGAAGCCAATATTTGCAGATGAGGGTGCCTTTGTTTAGATACCTGCATAATAAGGTTTTGGTTTTCCACATGATCATAGCTGATACCTAAGTCAATGAAAATAGCCTTTGAGTCAAATGTGCGACTTTCTCTTTGAGGAAAAGGGATGTGGCTTTGAAAACTGTTTATGTATGTAATCAATTTACCACCACTTCTGTTGTGAGTACTCACCTTATCAGGCTCCTTTTGCTAAGCAGGATTTATCACCACAGTGTCAGTATGAGCATGAAGGAGTAAAAGGACCGTCCCACTTCTGAGCAGCCTGAATAGAGGCTGTTTGCCCAGCGCTGGATGGAGCAGTCCGAAAACTGCTGGCTGCATCATCTGCCACTGCCGCCAGCCCACCCAGGTCAGGAAGGCAGCTTGGAACCACTGAAGTGCAGAGAGGCTCCATCCAAGTTTCTCTCAGCTAAACGGGAGGGACGGAAAGTCCCTTTGCCTGTTACGGGGTGTGGGTGATCTTCAGAGATGAGTGTCATTGCCTTGTGTGGGCAGGAAACAAGGTGAGCCTGCATTGCACAGAAAAAACTAAATCCCTCATCTCTGATCACCCCAACTGTTCACTGAAATTTTTGTAAAGGTCTAGAATATTAAAATATAAGTTCCTCACAAGTCATTTCAAATGGTCAAAAAATATTTTGATTTTCCAGTGCATAAGAACACAGACAGTCTTTTACTTTATGGTATTTTTGTTAGTGTTGAAAATGTGCCATGAGTTTCTCAGACCTTTTTCTAATGAAGGGTTTGGAACGATTAATAGTAGTAATAGTAGTCACTGTACTAATGCCATAAAAAATTTCAGATACCTGTGCAAACCTGTATATCACTAGTGTCTGTGCTGTTCCCTTTTTGCATAAAAAACTGTAAAAAATTGGCCACTTTGTTTCTCATGTGACTGTGGAAGCTTCTGCCTATCTTAAAACCAATACTGAAACCCAGTGAAACCACTCTGACTTGAGCAAGTAGTCCATGTTGACATGAGTAATTTAGTCTTCAATGAGAAGGAAGGGGAGAAAGGGACTGCTGTGTGTAAGAATTTTTCACCAAAGTAAGGCCACATGCCCTGGTTGGAGCAGAATTTTGAAATCAAATATATTTTGAAGAAGCTGGTTGAACTTAGCTCCATCTTGTGTCTTTATGCTGACAGTGGAGGGTAGCTCGACCTTAGAATACCCCCCCATGGTAACGCATTGGAGGTTGGATTTTATAAAACAGGTGTGGAGCTGGTTTTATTGAGATGTGTTTATGGAGAATTGCCCACAAGAGCAAGTGCAGTGTCCTTTCTCAGAAAAATTGCATTTATAATTGGCTGATTTGTAACTAGTGAAGTAAGTGCGACTTTGCCAAGCAAATGCTTTGCTTATTTTACATGTACTGCTTCCTAAGGATATCAAAGCGATGTTGATAGAGAACACAGAGACGAGCAGCGTTGTGAGAGCAGAGAGGACTGTGCTGCAGCAGGCAGTCACGAGCCAGGAGGCTTTAGCCAGAGTGCCCCAACATTTCCTGGACAGCATTGCTTGGATTTGCCTGATAAGGGTAGCCTTGGTACAACGGACGAGGCCAAGAGCCAAGATGCAGTCTCAGTTCTCTGCGATATGTTTCAGTCCACTTAATATGTTCATTTCTGTAATTGAAAAATAACCTGTAGCCAAACTGACAACACGTGTGTGGCCGCAGATCCTCCGTTGGTGCACGGTGAGGTAGATCCCTTGAAGTGACTGGTGTGAATTGCAGCTGAGGATCTAACCCATTGCTTTCAGAACAGCCCCCCGAGGTGACAGCTGGGCTGGTGTACAGGATGTTTCACATATTTGTATCTATGTTTCAATAGCACATATTGGATGACAAATGTTTTCTGCTTTCCTTTTGCTTTTTGTTAGAATAATTCTTTGCGATTGGTTCAAATGTGATAAAGCTTTATAATATGTTGGAGAACTGCAGAATACTGTACCGTGAAGAGTGTGGCTACTACCCTCTCTCTTTCCTGTAAACAGTAGATTTCAGCAGAGATGGACTTCCCTGGACTTAGACACTGTGGAAAAAAACATTCTGACAGTTTCTAATGGAAACATCATTGTAATTACTGTATAACTACCCTGTACAAAGACAGCTTTATTATATGTGTAAATGTAATTTTGCTATGTTGTTTTTATGTTTGAGGGACAATAGGCTTTGGTGTGGGTGAGACGTATAGCCTTATAAAAACAAAGATTGTAGCTCCCTGTCTGATGTTTTACTGAAAGGTGTTCGGTTGCTCTATTTTTGCAGAAGATAAACATAAACCAGTTCCCTGAAAACTAATGATCTATTCCACTACACACGCGTCAATGACATAAATGGATCATACTATTGAAAATAAAGGCTTGATAATAAATTGCATTATTTTCTCAAGAGACTCCACATGTAAGATCTTTTGACACCTTAAAGAAGAAAGAAGTCCTGCAGTTATTAGTGCTCGTTATAATGGATGAGTCCTTCTATTAATTCTATCTCAGCCTTAGATTAATTCTGAATACTATAATTAGAAGAACATATTTTTCCATCACTTCTCAAATCTGTACTCTTTGGAATTCAGTTCTTTGTCAAGTAAGAGGTGGAGCTGGCTCAGTTTAGATACAGTTCACCAACGGTTTCACACAAACAAGCATTTGCAAGACCAGAATGCCATTTTCATTTAAAGGAAATAGAGATTGTTGCATAATGTCACAGTTATCTCTCTTTACCGTATATACATGCATGTATAGCTTCTAATTCTGGACATTTTGCTTTGACAAAGCTTTCATTGGTTATTTGTATTTATAGATCTGACTCAAAGTTTCAACTCAGCAAAGCAGTTGGACATAGGCAGGATGTGAGGCTGTGTTGACTGCGACTCAACCACATATATAGGCATGGAGGCAGTCCCACTGATTTCTGTGGGATTAATCATGTGCTTCGAATTAATGTTTCAAATCCTGCATATGGCTGAAACAGTCTTTCTGGAAAGTGATTTAGGCTGAAACCTGTTTCTGCACAGGTTTCAGGTGCAGGATATGGTGATGGCTTTTTGCTGAATTTAAAATCACAACTTACTTTATATAGAGCCAACTGCTCTTCTATCTTTTCTTTTTTATAGAAAAGCATGTATTTTGCATATAGAGGGGAGATACTATATCTAAAAATGCCAAATTTAACAAGGTTTTTCATTTATTGTTTGAAGTATCCTAGGATTTGGGAATAAGAGCAGAATTATTTTTACAATGTTAATTAATGAATATGGAACTAATCAGCAATTTAAACCAATAGCCAAATAAAATATATGAATTTCTGTTACAGTTTACCAGAGAAGTGTTTTTCTATGATATGCCTTTAAAAATGACTCCATAAATATGGGACCACTATGTGTTCAACATAAAATTTTTATTCCACTCTAACTAAGGACTAACTACATGGATTTTTTTTTAAATGCAAAACTTTTTCTTCTGTATTTTAAGCAGAACAAATTTGAATTTTGTCTCTGATAATAAAATTTTGTATAGTAATGTGTAGTTCATCACTGTCTTAATTTTCTGACGTGGAGGCATGGCTAAGATAAATAATACCCAGCCTTTTGATTCTGTTCCCACTTCAGTTGAGGTAACAGTTTAATAATGCTGAATAGATACATGAGGTTTTACAGTGAAAAACATGCAAGAAAAAGTATTTTTTGATGTGAGGAGTTTTTCAAAACACATTAAAATGCTGGGACTAGTAGAAAGCAGAGATCCACAGAAAATACAGAATCTGGGCTTGGAAGTACCTGTAAGCGCTCCAAGACTAACAGGACTGAGACTGGAATAGAAAGCAAAGTCTGTCTTTTGTGCTTATTCTTCTAATTATGTAAATTTTGAATAAGCAAAAAAGATCTTTTCATTGGTAAAAGTGATTTTGTCTGGAATGCAGTTCAAATGACTTTTTAATAGAGTCCTTGAATTCAGGCTATTATTTTCCTTTTTTGAAGAACAGTTTTCAGTAACAATGAGATGTGAAATATGTGCAATTATTTACCCATTGGATACAATCATGTTCCCACTGAAGTCAATTGGAGCTTTGACATTGACATCACTGGGAGTAAAAGCCAACCCTGTATTTTTCAAAATATACCTTTCAATGCCAGAATGTCTTTTTTCTTTAACAATAAAGATGTTGTCTTCTGTACTGCACATCTTAGTCTACTGAAAAGCCGAAGGGAATTTTTAAGGTCCTGATTTTGCAGAGCACAACAGGCATCATTGATGATTTGGGCATAGGTAAGCAGAACTGGGGACTAAATGAGTATGTTTATAGTATCCTACCATTAAACACTTCTCTGTGTTGTACTGGGGCTAGAATTTTGACCATCCTGTATGCATGTGTCAGCAGAGTATGGAGACATAACCCCTCATACCTCTTTTTCCTGAGTTCAGGTCTGGAGCAGGAGTTCAGGAAGCCCGAGGAGGTGGCTTGGGGGCCAGCAAAGAGCTTTCACATTAAGAGGGCATACTGGTATGTAGGATGAACTATGAAAAGCCAGGATATATTGCCCCCAAAAGGGCCCTTGTCCCTCCCTTCTCTACTGCGTATACCTCTCCGGGAGTGTTGAAAGAGCCAACACAAAGTGCACGGCCACCTTGGAAGCATCCCTGGGAGAGGAGGCAGGATGTGAGGAGGGAGAAATGGCACTTCCCTCTGAAATCCCAGCGGCAGCACATCTCCTAATCAAACATCAAAAAGAACATGCTTGTTTCTTCCCCAGTGCAGCCAGTGCAATCAGCAGCACTTCAGTCGGTGGCTGAGCTGCTTTCAAGTTGAACATTTTTATACAAGACCAAATGAAAAGCTATTTATTTGCTCTCAGCTCAGTGTCTTCAGTAAGAGCAGAACTTTAAAGGCACCCATTTGCTTTGAAAGCTCCGCAGCTGAGCTGGAGGGAGTAGGAGGGAGAGAAGTTAGAGTCTTTGGTTTGTAAATTCACTTAGGAGTATTTGCTATCTTAATAATGAAAAAATCAGTTTTTGCTGACTAATTCCCTGCTTCTTCCTATTTCTAGCAAAAATTATCTAGCTTCCTTTAAGCTGCACCTTCTGCACAGAAGCCACAATGCAGAGTCCCACTGCTGTCAGAGGTCTCTGACTCCTGCATACTGCAACTGAGCAGGACCAAGGCCTT
>VYZW01023093.1:6772-19831 GCA_013401315.1 Balaeniceps rex
CCCCATTGGACAAATTTACATCTGCCTTTGTTGAAATTCATGAGTTTTCTGTAAGCCCACTTCTTCAGTGTGTTGAGATGTTAAAAGTGTGTTTCTTCCTTATTCTTGACACTGCTTGTTAAAAGAGAAACTTGCCCTCCCACAGTTGCCAAGGCTGCTGGGGAAAACCTTCTATTAAAAATAAGTGAAGAGTTTTCTCTTTAGAACCAGTCAGTAACTTTCAAGTAAGTTCAATAAGACCTTTGGCTAGGAAACTCTCACCTATCTGAAGCACAACTCCATAGGAAAGAGTAAGGTAGGAACCAGTAGGAGCCGTGGTGCCTATATGTTGCACTTGGTCTGTAGAGCCTAGGACAAATGTGCTACTGGCACCGTACTCAATGGGCACAGAGAGGAAAATGAAAATTCTTCTCAAGCTGGCTGATCTTGAGACAGCTACAGCTTGGAAGCCGTACAAATGTGCATGAGCTATTATGAGAAGCTGGTGCCCACTTTCACCAGGTAGATACTCGTCAAATGGAAGGAAAGTGTGTTTGAAACCATTGGCTGCTACTGAAGAATCCTTGCTCATTGCCAAAGACTATCACAGTTTAGCAGTGAGAGATTTTTCTCTGTGGAGTATAAAGCTGTCAGACCAGAGTGTTTCTTGTGGAAGATGAAGTTGATATAATAAATACACAAATTTTTTCTGCTTGTTTACATTAGAGTTTATCACAGAATTTTACTGAAAAGTAAAAAAGGGAGAGAGAGAAAGAGAATTTGGCGGGGGACTGTTGGCCAGGGCCTTCCAGCATCATGCTTTTTCATTAGAAAGTGCCAGTTCTCAAAACCCAAGAATTTTGTGGCACCATATCTGTTTTAACAAAACTCTGTGAAGAGATTTTCCATACTTAAAAAGACAACAGGTGAGAGGTGACCTGATAATGTAGTGAGCAAATATTTTTCCATAGGTAAGAGGCCCATCCAGAGGATACTACTCAGCCTTGACTCAAGTCCTTTCTTCCTGATCCAATGATATGAAGTGAAACAGGCCCAAAAGCAGACACAAACCCATTTGTTAGGGCACTCACCTACACTAAGTAGCCTTGATTCCTCACTGTGAATCAAGCCAGGCAAGGGCTTGGCTCTCCCCCAAACACTCTTCAGCAAATGCTTTAGCCAGAAGCCTACTGTTCTGGGTAAGATTCTCACAAATTCCAGAATTTCAAAGAATGTTTCTACTTTACTTGTAAGTGAAATGTAACCATTGTTCTCTGGCCAGATCCAGACACAGGTTCTGCCAAATATATAGAAGACAACAAGGCTGGAATTCATCTCATTTAATCCCAAGCATGCTCTTAGTCCATGGAAAGAATTAGGCTTTTCTGGGCTGTGATACATCTGGTCTTTCTTAGATATCTTAGGTGAGATTTCCTTTACCAGATGTACTTACGTCCAAGCTGGCCTCCCAAATCCGGCTTTCAAGTCAGTGGACCAAAAAAGGCAACTCTAGAGTATGATTTGTCTCATTCTAAGGTAAACATCTAAAATGATCTAAAAATGTCTGTTTCTTTCCATTGACTGTAAGCAGAACCCAGAAGGACAACTCAGGGTTAAACAACTTTCTCATAGATATCTGACACTGGATGCAATGAATTCTATCCTAGGAGAAAAAGTTCATACCCATTTGTATTTGGAGTTATGGCTCATGTCCAATCTTAATAAAAAGAGAGGGGGAAAACAGGGATTTAAGAGAAGTTTGGGGTTGTTTTCTTGGGTATGCTATTGGCTTTTGTAGGCTTTGGAAGAAAACTTATACTGTGTTCTTTCTTAGGTTATGTGCCGAAACATGTTTTTATGTTGTCAAAGATTAAATAATTAGTAGAACATGGCCAAGATCAAAAGGCTGTTCTATGTCATAGCTAATTAGAGAGTTACCACAAGTATGACAACTAGTGATTCCTGCTGGTCTGATACCTGCTGTAACTAACCATGCAGATTCAGAGTGAAACATAATACACTCACATTGTGTTTTAATTCAAGTTGTCATAAGTTATAAATTTAAGAAATGAATATATATTTACCACTCCTCATCTCCCAGTTACTGTTAACATAAAAATGAACAACTGGCTTCTATTCTAAGCAAGAATAGTAGGACACCTGGCCAGTGACCTCTCCAAGACCAGTTACAAAAAAAGTGTATGCAACAAAAAGCTTTATGCTGATTCCATATACAGCTTTATCAGAAAGTAGTCTCACAATACAGTTACTGCATGGGGAGGTGTTTCTTTTAGTTCTTTCTTTTCTTTCTTTTTCTTTCTTTCTTTCTCTCTCTCTGAACCTTACTTTCTTCTCTCTGTCATATTTGGCATATTTAGGACATCCATCTATGTATTGTCTAAGAACCAGTATCTTTGTTATGCAGCAAACACAGAAGATGACTTATTTAAAGAAGAAAAATTTCATTCAGCATTATTCATAGATTTGAAAAGCAGTAAGCAAGAACATTCTATTACTCTGATGCAAAAAATTAGTCATTCTGTGCCAATGACTCATGCATCAATGCTTTGATACACATAAACTGAAACATTCACCCCCAAGCCTTTGTATCTTGCTGTGATCTACCCACCTCCCATCTTACCCACAGACATTATTTGTATGGAATACTGACTGTTCCTACACACTTCCCTGTACACATATTTGAATGCACATGCTATGAAATATAGGCTTAGACTTCTAAAAGACCTCTGATTTGGATGTTTCAGTTTCAGAGGGAGAACTGCCATAGCCTGATGGCCAGAAGTGAGAAGCACTCTTAATCTCTACAGCTTTCGTTAATCAACTTTGTTTCGACGTAGTGCTACCAACCACCATGGGAAGATCCGAAAAGCAAAAATCATGAGTCCCACTACTAGGTTCATCAAGCTTACATGACTTTGAACTATTTAAGATGAGAATGTTTCACTTAGTTTTTCAGAGGCTGTCATATATCTCATCTCTCTGGGTAAAATGAATCTCTATCAGAGAAGTAGCAGGCTCTCATATCACATGGAAATGGTTGTTTACAGCCTTTCCTTCCTCTTCTTTCTCCCACTCCAAAGCTGTAAGTCTCTTCCTTCTTCCATGTTAACATATTTTAAAAAAATCCTCCTTTTTTCTGCTGGAAGGGGCTTATCCCTGCCTTAAACCCCTCTCTTCTTCCATATTCCTCTTAGATACTACTCTTTCTATCACATAGTCTTGACACGGACCTCAAGACCTTCCAAAAGACTCTGACTCTCTTTTTACCCTTGTTCTAGCAACAATTCCAGCTAAAATTCTGTTTGGGAATTTTTCATTAGATGTTTTTGGGCCTGCAACAGGTATAACAAATCTGAAACTTTTCATCAGAATATCCCAGTAGTGATTGCATGTAGCAGACTCAGGGCTACATGGTGCAAGGCATTATCTTTTGTTAGCTGAACTGGGGAAAATGTCAGACTGGGTTTGAATTTTGAAGGTCACTGAAGGTGAAAAAAGGCAACTTGCTTAAATGTCTTATCTTAGTCTGTGGAGAAATTCAAATTACCTTACATTTGCTAACAATTTGCTATGCTGCTCAAATTTGAGTGTATGCCAGTGCATTTTCATGAACAAAAGCTTCTGAGGGCCAAGAATGAATTTCTGGTCAAAGTAAGAGACAGAAGAATCCACTTTCCAATTACTACAGCTTAGTGGTTAGGGCACTTGCCTACAGTGCCGCAGATCTTGACTCAAGTTCCAGGCTGACTTTCTCTCTCTCTGTTTTAGCAAGAAAAAGATGAAAGATCTTATTTCTGTGTCACCCTAGGACTGAGACGTTTCAAAACTTCAGTGGAGAAGAAAACCTTTGAATTGCTCAAAGTAGGAACGCTTTTAGGCCCTTACCTCTCTTTTGCAATTTTTTTCATTTGCATTTTAAAACTCTACATGCATATTTACTTTGTAAACTATGTCTTATTTGTGACATAGGTAAGATGTTCTGTCAACTTTTAACACGTAAAATGGCAGCTATCCTTATTCTGTCTTCCCATATGAGCTCTAGTCACTTTCCTATCTCCTCCAGTGTGAATGCAATGGGTATTCAGAGCTTTTAGATTTCACCTTTACCTACATGTCCCTTAGTTATCTTCCTTTGGTTCATGGCTGGCTTTTAACTGAGGTCCAAAGTGCACTGGTTAATTTACTTCAGGATTTTGTTTGCTTACTTGTTTGATTTTTGGAGGTTTTTTAAGATATATATCACAGAGACTCCAGAGGAAGCTCTTCCAGAGACATCCCTTTTTTACTCTTTCATATGTCTAGATTCACATCTCAGTTATAACAGTGTAATTCCACTGGAGACAATGAAAGTGAAGAGGATTCAGCATTGCCAGAGGTGCTGCTGTGAAGGGCATCTGAATCATGATTTGTCTTGGAGAGCAGGCTTGAAAATGCTGCCCCAGATCACAGAGTAAGAAAGCTGAGCAAATGTCATAGCCTTCCGCAGAAGGTGTAACCTTTCAAATTCCTGTTAATTTGAAAAACCGTGAACTTTATTTTGAAACCTTAAGAGAGATTTGTATTATTAGAGTGAGCTCAGTTCTGTTCTCTCTTACTCTAGGGATGTGAGATTTCTGTGAAGGGAAAAATTAACAACATGACAACTATTCTAGAGTATGTGTAGTGGCTTATATGTGTGAGAAAGTACGCAGACGCTCCTTCTCCAGCTTCGTAACTGTAACTCATTGTTATCAACTTTATCATGTAATCATAGTCTTTATTGTGTCTAGAGAAAGGAGTTTTTTGTGATTTTTAACTTAAGCATGAATGAATGATGGTCAAAGTAATGGGCTAATTTCTGTTCTCAGTTATTTAATATCTGCTTGACTGAGGTCAGAATTGGCCCATTTGGCCCCACTGACATTTATAGGGCAAAGCACAGACCCTGGGAGCTAGTAACAGAACTGAGAGAATGGCCTCATCCTGCCCTGAAGTTTCCAGCATAGCTCTGTGGGGTGGGGGTGGGGGTCCCCCGCCATGGCAGCTGTCCAGGCTGTGCAGCAAAACCGTCCCATGCAGCTGGCAGGAGGACCAAGCTGGAGCACAGACACCCTCCGCTCCTCACATGCTTGCCAGGGATGGGGCGAGGGGATTCTATGCCTACTGAAGAGAAGCCACCTTCTGCTTGTACCCTGTCAATAAGGAGGATTTTAAGGGGGGGCCGGGGGGTGGGGAGAGCAGCTTTTAAAGGGCTCTGCTTTCTGTCGCACCTCCCCTGCCAGAGGAAGCAGAAACAGGCAAGGTGACTGGAGCACAGGGGCAAGACCCCAGGGCATGAAGCTGAGGAACAGGTCTTCTCCAAGGGAGAAGACAAGGGACACTACCCACAGCAAGTCTGTAGGGAAGGCTCTGCAAGAGGAGAGCCAGGGCCCTGAGGCACTAACAGACCCTAAGGGCCTTGACTGACCCCTCTCCCTCGGGCCTCCCCTCACCTGCCCGAGGCCCAGGACCCCATGTCAGCCCCACAGGGCTGCCAGTCCCTGCCCCAGCAAGGCCATGGCAAGGACAGTCTCCAGCTCCCCACAGCCCTGCCCTGCCCAGCCATGGGCCCCTTCGAGCTGGGCCTACCTACAGGCAGATGGCCCGGCCTGGCCTCGGCTGGTCCCCATCCCCAGGGAGGTGCCCAGTGCCTGGGGCTGCCCTGGCTGCCCCGCCCTGCCCTGCCATTCTAGGGAGTCCCCGCAGATCCCAGATCCTGCACCACCAGCCACTGTGGTGCCCTGTCCATCTCCCAGGCTTCACCTCTTCTCCTGCAGAGGTCTCTGTGGGGTAAAGAGGCATTTCTACATGCTTTGGGGTGCTCTGCTACAATGTCTGCAGCATAGTGGAGAGCAGGAAATTAATATTCTCAGCCACCATCTCTGGCTCTGCTTATGCTTTGATGCCAGCCTCACATCCCCTGCTGCACACAGATCAGGAGCCTTGGAAATAGGAAGCCTCAGGAACAGAGAGAAGCCCGTGCTTCACACCTTGGTTTCTGTGCCTGGAGGATTCCTCTGGCTGCTGGTGAAGGGGGAGGCTACGGAAAGGCTGAAGCAGCAAAGTCCCTCCCCAGGTGAGGAGGGGAGCGGTGGTAGATGGCCGTGCTGAGCCATAGCCCATCCTCTGAACTGTTCCTCAGGATCCGCAGGTCCAGGCCAGGGCTCAGCTCAGAGTGGACAGGGTGGTGGAGCGCTCTGCAGTGATTTCTCATCGTCATTGTTTTTTAGAGAAAAATGTACAGTCATGCACATAGTTCATTACGAAGTGTCACTCAGCAATCTAGTCTCATGCAAGTTTTCTTCCTCGTGTGTAAGCTATTAAGTATGATTATTTAAGACAGTTAACGGGAGTTGTTAAATATTCCTGTCATATGCTTTTGGGGAGACTTGTTTTTCCTAAGCCTGTGACCACACATCAGAATTTGCAGCATATACTACAGATACTCTTGGCAAATAGGACTGTGGGGAAGAAATTACAGTGCAATAATTCATTTCTGGTTTCCCTCTTGTTTTAGTGATAACACTGAAACAAATTACAAAGGAAATCTGACTTTGAGTAAGCATTTATGTGGTTCAAAATGCTACTTAAACACTTTCATGTCACCTTTGAGAATGTATTTCCCCGAGGATTTTATTTTGGCGGTTACATGTGAGTGTGCATGTGAGCACACAAGCGTTTGTGTGTGGCAGTGGAAAGCCCGTGGGGATCTGTTCTAGTGTGTTAGGTTGGGATTTATCAAAGCAAAAGCTTGCTAAGGAGCCTTAGTCTTCTGTAATTTAAATGAAACATTATGTTCCTTGGTTTTATTTCACTAACATTCCTAATGTCTGTTAATAGGGAAACAAGGGGAGTATCTGAGCAGAGAAATGTTTTTATTGCAAAATGTTTTGAAAAATATTAGAAAAGTTTGTACTTTTATGAAACTTTTTGAAAAACAGAGTAATTTCTGAAAGGTGGAAGAGGAGCTGGTCTAATAGTCAACCCAGTTCTGAATGTTACAAGAATATAGAGTTCTAGAGACAGATAATCAAGCTGTCATACCACGCTTAGCAGAGTACTTTCAAAACAATTGTGCTATAAGAAAGTTTCCACTTTTCTCCTGCTTATATTAGTTAGAAAATACACTGATGGGAATGAATCTGAGAAAGGGTGGTGGTCAACATGAAACTAATATCTTGAAATTCTCTCTCGACTCTGCCACTTACTTTTCAACATATAGCCAAGTGTTTTCTAACAAAAAAAATATTTTATCCATTGCCTTACATTAAAAGCTCCAACTCATCATCACACTTTTGTATTTTTGTTTGCGTGCATGTTACCTTAATGTCTATCTCGTGCCTCAGTAACATGTGGTTTCCCTGATTCCTCCAGCTCACTACTCATCTCCTAGCTTAGAACTTGGGTTTTGAACAAAAAATAAAACCACTTAAATATTAAATGTTTCTTTTTTCAAAACACAGATGCATTTGCTTCCATATTATCTTCAATTTTAGTAACATCCATCAAAGCTAAATCAGAAGGCCACGCTGTTGCTGCAGCTTGCACTGCTGTTCCAGACTGTACGGGTTACTGGATACAGGGACACGGTATCACAGTCCAGCAAAACAACATCTGCTAGAGTGATTAGAATTACATCAACGCTGGTGGAGAAATGTTTGTAAAACACTTTTAAGATGAAAAGTCATATGCACAGGATAATTGCATGCAAAATTCTAACAAAATTACACACAGATTCCATCTTCATACGTCTTTTTCACTGCCAAATACCTTATCAAAATCTGCAAGACTTTGATTAGAAATGTAGGACTAAATGTGTCTTTTTTGCGAAGACAGATGAACATAAACCAGTGAAATTCTAAAGATGACCATTTCAGTTACTGAGCTTGGTTCAAATGACAGAGGGTAGATTTGTACAGCTACATGCCTGTGATCATGTGTTGTCACATTAGTCTCAGTTTGTGCATATTTGGTTCCCATGCAATACCACAATGTGTGTCTAGGGACTTTGAAGGCAAATAAAATGCAAGCAGCTCTTTGGAGGTCACATGATATGTTCTCTGTTGTTAATGTTATGTAAATATATAGCTGGACCGGGCAAAGGACCCCATATCTGAACTTTGCGAGAGTCTAGAATGCAGCTCACAGTCCTTGTGTACTGGCAGACATAAAGCATGACCACCCAGGCACTGAGGACGAAGCATACTGAGGAGCCACAAATGCAGGCTCCAGCTGGAGAACCAGCAAAGCTCATCACAGGAGAAGGAAACTGTTCTGAGAACAATTTCATCATAGAATCGCTGAAGTCCAGAGACAGCAGTTAGCAACAGCTGCCCAAAAAAGCAGAATAATGCTCTCATCTGCCATGGAGTTCAGATGATGTGCTTCCAGCCTCCATCCTTAATGTGTATGTGTATGCATACAATATGGCATTAGCTCATTTAATGACTGAGCAGGAGGGTGCCTGAAATTATGTTTTATTATCTTCTTATATGTAAAAAAAAAAAAAAAAATCAGAGAGGGAAAAGAGAAAAAAGAAGACTGTGTTGCTGTGGTCCATGTTTACTGATCCCTGACATGTGACCTTCCTAATATAAAATGCACGTTCTTAAGGGTGGCCCTGCATATGATAGTATTATTGCAGAACCAATCCACTGTGAGCATAGTAATAGACTAGATGAAGTAAAGAAATTTTTCCAGCTGCCATTTTCATTATCAGATAAGCAAGGCTTAACACCAACAGAGCACAAAACCTTAACAATTTCCTTGTGCAACATCCTGCACAAAACCCCCAATCTTTCTTTATGTCTCACACTGGAAAATGTCTATTAAATTTAATCTTCCTGTCATGTGGGGCAACCTCCATCTCAAGTTGGGAATTTAGGATTTAGGATTTGCAAGCAGGGACGAGCCTTCAGGAAGTCTACAGCACAGTTTGGAAGAAAAAACTTTGGACTTTCTGACTTTTAATATTCTCTTCTTAAATTTTTGTCTCCTGCAGTTACTCGTCAGGCTTCAGTACTTGTCTAGTCCCTCATTTAGTCATCAGAAATGCAAGCATTTAGTATAAATTAATTGCCTTGGATGGGGAAAAACTAGCATTTCCAGAAGATAACCCATTCTGCCTATTGAAATAATGTCCCTTCGAGTGTAATGAACACTTGATTAAGGTGCTTATCTTTGTCCTTCAGTTATAAAAGAGATTTAGAGAACTAGTCATGCCTAGCATCAGGTGAGATGCGTGTTACCTTTCCAAATTTATGCTCAGGTTGTAAGCAAACTTGCATACCTTGTAAGTTTACGCTGGCCAAGTAATTCCTCAGACAATGCTCCTTTTGCTTATTCCGTTCCACTTATATCTGAATTATTCACTGTGTTGCACATTATAAACATTTACAGTTGATATGCTCTGAAGGGAACAAATAACAGTTTGCCTGCTATGAATGTGGGCTTGTCTGCCAACTCCAATACCAGTTGCACAGAGAAAAAACTTCTTCACTTTTCCCTTCAGGATATTGATGGGAAATATGTTATAGTTATGGGAAGAACATTTTTCTGCTGAAGAGTGGCATTCAGTGCATAAACAATTCACTTTGCAGAAGAACCTGAAGCTAAAAAAATGTTGCTTTAGGAAAAATATTTATAGCAAACTGTACAATAACTGTAGCTATTTTTTCCTCTAACTTTTTGTTGTCATAAAAAAATCTTTTTGACTTTTTTTATATTAGAAATCATTTTGTCTGGGAAAAAAACAGAAAACTATAAAAATAAAATGCCTAACTGAAGAAGAAATTTGTACAATTATATGAAATGGTTAAAAAGTGTTAAAAATTTGGGTTTAATATTGAAGGAGAAGAAAATCTATGTCAAAATTTCTTACAAAAGAATTTTTTGTTCAAGATCCTTTGAAGTGCTCTCAAAACTGACAAAAAATGCCAAGCAGATCTGTGCATTTAGGATGACTGATGTCTTTTGGGTTGGAACGGCTGGTTTTCACTCAGTATCACAGCATTGCCATCTGGGATTATCATTCCATAGGATCCCTTCAGTTTTGACAAATGTAAGAGCAGGTTCCCAGGCCAGAAAGCAACAATGTGCTTCTGCAGCCCATGGGGACCACCTCAATGAATGCTCTTACCCCGCAGGACATCTTTCCATGTGGCCTAGTTAATACTGAGGAAGAGATAAGCAACCTTGTGCCTGTGGTAAAATGAGACTGTAGCCCAGGAACTGGCAGTTACCACAGAGCAGCCAACACTTAGGGTTTTTCTATGGCATGGTAGGAGGCATTCTTTTTTCCCAGTAGGCAAAGCTGGATTTTAAATCCCCACAAAATGGAATAAAGGCACATACAGCATGCACATTGCTTATCACAGCTCAGTGTGCAATTTCTGTCTATAGCTTCATACTCATCGAGTCAGAGATGTTAGTGAGGACTGATACTAAGATCAAACTCAGTCTCCAAGTCTGAGCTCAATGATCAATTCTTGCAGCAAACTAACTAAAGGGGTCTTCAATCCAAGACTCCTGAGAGCTATCTTGTAACAAGCAGAACAGTTAGCAGATATCACTGTCATTAGAAGCAGGACAGGTATAAAACCCTTCCCAAGTCAGTGGAAGGAACATCTTTGCTTGCCCCACTTCAGCCAGGCACTGCTTGCACCTGCAGAGCCAGCAAGCTGCCCTTGCACCCCATGAAGGAATGTTTTCCTGCAATGTTCTAAGTGGGATCCCTCCATCCAGGTAACAAAATTAGGTTTAATAATATCCTTCTTCTAAGGCAATGGAGATCAGTATCGTACAACAAGGGTCATGATATTAGTAATAGTCTGTTTCATTCTTCATGAAGTCACCACTTCCAAGGTGTCACTGCTCTCCTTTCATTTCTTTATGAGTCCTTGTGCTGAGATGGAAATAATGTGGCAAAGAAAAACAGGTCAACATACAGAGCTACAAATAAGGGATAGCACCTTTGTTCAAGAGTGGAGATAGAGGTAAAACCCTTCTGTCACCTTGATTTTTTTATGGTTCCAGAACCTCAAAGTTTTTATGGTCGTGGAGTTGAGCAAGTGGATATGTCAGTCCTGAAGGACAAGGTGCATCTATTCCAGCTTTCAAACACAGCTAGCATAAGTTTTGCTCCATACTGCAACAGCTAGCGCTCCCTGTACTCTAGCTAGCTCTTCAGAAGCAAACTGTGGGAGCCCTACAGTGCCCTCGGTGAAATGCTGAATACACAACACAGCTGCCGTCCCTGTACTCTCTGAGCACGCAGACACCAGCCTCCTGCTTGGAGATGGATGTTCGTGCTACTCCCAAAGCACTAAAGCAGTGTGAAGGGTCTGGCATCTACTGATGAGAGATACCAGCAGCTGTGTTTTCTTTGACACTGAACTGTCCCAGCAATGAGGCTGCTTGACAATTTGCTTTAGAACTGTGTTTTTATTTAAATTCATTTTTTCTGAGAACAAGGCAATATTCTCAAAAAAACAAAACTTGAAAAATTGAAATTAAATTTCCCAAAAATCTTCAAATATTGGAGATCAGATTTTTTTGACAAAATCTTGCAATTTGCTGCTGAGTACATCAGTGAATATAAGATAATCTTCACTCCGTGTTGTGAGTGTAAAAGATGCAACCCAAAGTAGTAAATGGTATGCTCATTACACGACCTCTCTGGAAAATGAGCTACCAGGAAGAAAAAACTACTTATGAGTCACAAAAGTCCCTGCTTAAACACTCTTCAGGCATTTAGATGGAACAAGGCCTTTGGGGCTTGGCTTTGGAACATACGCACCTCCAGTAAGGAAGAAAAACCGTCAGGAAAAAACATGTGAGTTTAATGTAAATAATGATATTCAGTCTCCCATGTTTGAACATTTTTTCTAGTGTGAAAGACTTGCTTTAAGCAGAAAGTGACTACCTGGTGTGTTTTGGATCCTAACCCAAGGGAATACACCCCCTCCCATCTACACAGTGTCTCTGCTGTTAATGACTGCACAAAGACTAAGAGCCTCTTGCACATCTCCTGTTGCACTGCAGGGAGAATTCAGGACTTGCACACAGAAGTGGATGATTTCTGTTCCAGGACCATGATCCTTTTTCAGCTGGCTGCTGTGCTGATAGTCACATTTGCTTTGTAACCGAAGCGTGCTGGAAAGCTTCCCCACTTTGATTATCTCTTCCAGAGCTGGTGAAAGCATGCATCTTTTTTTTACCAAGTTATCTTGTTTAATCAGGACTAAGTAAACATATTACACACTAATAATAAAATCACTGGAAATTCTCTACTTAATCTCGCTGATTTTCTTTAAAGGGTTCAAACAAAGACCGGCAGGATCTCTAATCTTATGATCAACAAAGTTACATCACCAGCAGCCTCTGTTTTATCTGTTTACAGATCAGGCTGATGTTGTTAGAGGGTGGTGACATTAACTGTTACCGTATCAGTAGATAGTGCAATTACATTAGGCAGGCCGAACTTCGCTGTCACTTCTGGTTGCAATTGCTTAGAGGAAACTCCAGAGATTATTTTTAATACTATGAGACATGGTAGGAAGACATCCTTTAGGAAGGACAGGCAGAGGAGACAAGGAGGTGGTGTCACCCTCTATGTCAATGACCAGCTGGAGTGCATGGAGCTCCACCTGGGGATGGATGAGGAGCCAGCTGAGAGCTTATGGGTCAGGATTAAAGGGAGGGCAGGGACAGGTGACATTATAGTGGGGGTCTGCTACAGGCCACCCAACCAGGAAGACAGAGCGGATGAGACCCTCTATAGACAGATAGGAGCAGTCTCGCATTCACATGCCCTGGTCCTCATGGGGTACTTCAACCACTCTGATATCTGTTGGAGGGACAACACAGCGAGGCATAAGCAATCCAGGAGGTTCCTGGAATGCGTTTATGATAACTTCCTTCTCCAAGTGATAAGGGAGCCAATGAGGAGAGGTACTATGCTGGACCTTGTTCTCACCAACAAGGAGAGGCTGATGGGGAATGTGAAGCTCAAGGGCAGCTTTGGCCATAGGGGCCATGAAA
>VYZW01023093.1:20613-94915 GCA_013401315.1 Balaeniceps rex
TAATGACTGCACAAAGACTAAGAGCCTCTTGCACATCTCCTGTTGCACTGCAGGGAGAATTCAGGACTTGCACACAGAAGTGGATGATTTCTGTTCCAGGACCATGATCCTTTTTCAGCTGGCTGCTGTGCTGATAGTCACATTTGCTTTGTAACCGAAGCGTGCTGGAAAGCTTCCCCACTTTGATTATCTCTTCCAGAGCTGGTGAAAGCATGCATCTTTTTTTTACCAAGTTATCTTGTTTAATCAGGACTAAGTAAACATATTACACACTAATAATAAAATCACTGGAAATTCTCTACTTAATCTCGCTGATTTTCTTTAAAGGGTTCAAACAAAGACCGGCAGGATCTCTAATCTTATGATCAACAAAGTTACATCACCAGCAGCCTCTGTTTTATCTGTTTACAGATCAGGCTGATGTTGTTAGAGGGTGGTGACATTAACTGTTACCGTATCAGTAGATAGTGCAATTACATTAGGCAGGCCGAACTTCGCTGTCACTTCTGGTTGCAATTGCTTAGAGGAAACTCCAGAGATTATTTTTAATACTATGAGACATGGTAGGAAGACATCCTTTAGGAAGGACAGGCAGAGGAGACAAGGAGGTGGTGTCACCCTCTATGTCAATGACCAGCTGGAGTGCATGGAGCTCCACCTGGGGATGGATGAGGAGCCAGCTGAGAGCTTATGGGTCAGGATTAAAGGGAGGGCAGGGACAGGTGACATTATAGTGGGGGTCTGCTACAGGCCACCCAACCAGGAAGACAGAGCGGATGAGACCCTCTATAGACAGATAGGAGCAGTCTCGCATTCACATGCCCTGGTCCTCATGGGGTACTTCAACCACTCTGATATCTGTTGGAGGGACAACACAGCGAGGCATAAGCAATCCAGGAGGTNAACCACTCTGATATCTGTTGGAGGGACAACACAGCGAGGCATAAGCAATCCAGGAGGTTCCTGGAATGCGTTTATGATAACTTCCTTCTCCAAGTGATAAGGGAGCCAATGAGGAGAGGTACTATGCTGGACCTTGTTCTCACCAACAAGGAGAGGCTGATGGGGAATGTGAAGCTCAAGGGCAGCTTTGGCCATAGGGGCCATGAAATGGTGGATTTCAAGATCCTTAGGACAGCGAGGAGGGCAAACAGCAAGCTCACTACTCTGGACTTCAGGAGAGCAGACTTTGTCCTGTTCAGGGATCTGCTTGGTAGAGTACCATGGGATAAAGCCCTGGAGGGAAGAGGGGCCCAAGAAAGCTGGTTAATATTCAAGAATCACCTCCTCCAATCTCAGGAGTGATGTATCCCAACAAAGAGGAAGTCAGGCAAAAACACCAGGAGGTCCGCATGGATGAACAAGGAGCTCCTGGACAAACTCAAACACAAAAAGAAAGCCTACAGAGGGTGGAATCAAGGACAGGTATCCTGGGAGGAATACAGAGAAATTGTCTGAGCAGCCAAGGATCAGGTTAGGAAAGCTAAAGCCCTGATAGAATTAAATTGGGCCAGGGACATCAAAGGTAATAAGAAAAGCTTCTATAGGTATGTCAGTCATAACAGGAAGACTAGGGAAAATGTGAGCCCTCTCCGGAAGGAAACGGGAGACCTGGTTACCCAGGATATGGAGAAGGCTGAGGTACTCAATGACTTTTTTGCCTCAGTCTTCACCAGAAAGTGCTCGAGCCACACAGCCCAAGTCGCAGAAGGCAAAGGCAGGGACTGGGAGAATGAAGAACTGCCCACTGTAGGAGGAGGTCAGGTGTGAGAACATCTAAGGAACCTGAAGGTGCACAAGTCCATTGGACCTGATGAGATGCATCCACAGGTCCTGACAGAACTGGCAGATGAAGTTGCTAAGCCACTATCCATCATATTTGAGAAGTCATGGCAGTCCTGTAAAGTTCCCACTGACCAGAAAAAGGGAAACATAACCCCCATTTTTAAAAAGGGAAAAAAGGAAGACCCAGGGAACTACAGGCCAGTCAGTCTCACCTCTGTGCCTGGCAAGATCATGGAGCAGATCCTCCTGGAAACTATGAGAAAGCTCATGGAAAATAAGGAGGTGATTGGTGACAGCCAACATGGCTTCACTAAGGGCAAATTGTGCCTGACAAATTTGGTGGCTTTCTGTGATAGGGTTACAGCATTGGTGGATAAGGGAAGAGCAACTGACATCATCTACCTGGACTTGTGCAAAGTATTTGACACTGTCCCACATTACAACCTTGTCTCTAAATTGGAGAAACATGGATTTGATGGATGCATCACTCAGGAGGGATGCCATCCAGAGGGACCTTGACAGGCTTGAGAGATGGGCCCATGCAAGCCTCATCAAGTTCAACAAGGCCAAGTGCAAGGTCCTGAACATGGGTCGGGGCAATCCCAAACATGGATACAGGCTGGGCGAAGAATGGATTGAGAGCAGCCCTGAGGAGAAGGACTTGGTGGTGTTGGTTGATGAGAAGCTCAACATGACCTGGCAACGTACGCTTGCAGCCCAGAAAGCCAACCGTATCCTGGGCTGCACCAAAAGAGGCATGACCAGCAGGTCGAGGGAGGTGATTCTCTCCCTCTACTCCTCTCTCGTGAGATCCCACCTGGAGTACTGTGTTCAGCTCTGGAGCCCCCAACATAAGAAAGATGTGGACCTGTTGGAGTGAGTCCAGAGGAGGGCCATGAAGATGATAGAGGCTGGAGCACCTCTCCTATGAAGACAGGCTGAGAGAGTTGGGGTTGTTCAGCCTGGGGAAGAGAAGGTTCCAGGGAGACCTTATAGCAGCCTTCCAGTACCTAAAGGGGACCTAAAAGAAAGCTAGAGAGGTACATTTTATGAAGGCATGTAGTGATAGGACAAGGGGTTATGGCTTTAAACTGAAAGAGGGTAGATTTAGATTAGATATAAGGAGGAAATTCTTCACTATGCGGGTGGTGAGGCACTGGAACAGGGGTCCCAGAGAAGTTGTGGATGCACCATCCCTGGAAGTGTTCAAGGCCAGATTGAATGGGGCTTTAAGCAACTAGTGAAAGGTGTCCCAGCCCATGGCAGTAGGGGATTGGGCTAGATGATCTTTAAAGGTCCCTTCCAACCCAAATCATTCTATGATTCTATGGTTGTGGCTAAGTTTGGAGCAGTAGATCACAGTGTTGCCACTGAAGGAGCTGTAGGAGCCTTTGACGAAGCCTCCAGCTATGCAGGAGAAGCCCCCCAGCTGTGATGCCTTTTGCTAGTGCATGCCCTTCCTCTGGGCCAGGCAACCCCAGATAACTGGGTATGCAGAGAAGAACCAGCGGCAATGAGCTCGGTCTGCTCCCCACTCCTTTGACATGATGTCCCTCCAGGTAAAACTTATCCTCACACTCTGCCCAGTCCCAGAGGGGAGCCTGGGTGCAGGTAGATGAGGGTGCAACTGGCAGCGCAGGGAGTCAACCAGCCCATGGAGAAGGTACCCTGAGATGGGGGCTGCCTCCCATCTCAGCTGCTGCACGGCTGCAGCGTCACCTTCCCTGCCCCCTCCCCAGGCTGTGTCCTGGAAAGAGCCGCAGCTGATTATCATCATGCCTCCCACATAAGAGGGATGTGCTGGAAGGAGCATTACTCCAAAGAGCCTCCCACAGCTCTTCGCTTGAAGTTAAAAGCCTGATCTAACCCTTAACAAACAGGAATAAAAGTGCTAGGGAAGGAATTTTAATTGGCCAACACTGTAAATGCTTTGAAGATGCTGTGTCATTATTGACTAACTTTCAGCACACCTGAGCCAGCCAGAGGGCAGTGATGTTGGTTTTGAACCCAGGATATTACTGTTATTGTGTCCTAGCACCCCACTGTTAGCCTGTATCATCTTTTTTCATTGAATAGATCTGTTGTGCCTCATAGCATCAATAAAATCTTGCCTTGCTTCTGCACTGATTTTGCAGGGAGGGTTGATGCTGGTTTCTTCTCATATCTCTGCCTGGCACCATTCCACAACCAGCACATGGCTCACCCACATGCAATTTTGAGCACCCACAGAGCGCAGCAGCATAGCTAATCCACCTCCTCTATCCCACTTCTTCCCAGGAGTCCCCTCCCTGCCCTGAGCTGAACAACACAGTGTGAGTTGGTTTTCCTCCATGCAGCTGCCAACACAAAAAGAGCAGGGATAGACAAGGAAGGAGAATTCATCTAGACTGACATGGAATCTAAAGTCTTTGGTTTGTCATCCAAATGGAAACCTGAAAGGACGCACACTGAGCCCAACAAAATGTTCCATATGGTGCTCAGATACTAAGTATTTGTCAAATAAGACAAAGAAGTTAAATTCATAAAGAGCTACTGCACAGCCTTGTCACAATGCTTTCCAGCAGACACGAGAACTGCCTTTGTATCCTCTGCTGAAGAAAGTCAGAAACTCTGTCTCTCGATCTTTTCAGGTGACCTAACCATAAGATGCTAGGAGCTTTTTCCCTTTTTCTTTTAGAAGAGGTCCTTTTAATTAAAAGTAAATGGCACCTGATATTTGGGTGACTAATGCCCTTTGGCTCCTATGTGATCGCACTATAATCTTAGGAATACTTCCACTATAAAGTGCAACATATCATGAAACCCAGAGGAAGAAATCTCTGACTATTTTCTCCTCCCATAAGGATGCACAGGACTAAATCTGGAGCTTATGCACAAAATTAAATGAGACATTATTTATGGGAATTCTGCAGACATTGATAACTAAAAAAGATCACTGCTTTACATTTTTGGTTTGCATGCAGCATTGTTCGTGCAATGGTCCTTTGTAACAACCCTTTTTAAACATCCAGGAGACAACAGCAAGCTTTTATTACACTCATTAACAGTTTCTTGGGTACTCCAGCCTCCAACAAGAAATTTCTTCTCTGCTTTTGAATCACTAGTTACAAATTTCTGAGAATCACTTTTACTCCCTTCTTCTATCCTAGCTGTGAAGCCAGCATGAGAGTGTGCAGTACACATACCCAGGCATAACCAGTGCTAAAGGCAACTGCAAAGAGGACAAGGGACTGCCATGGCAGATGGACAAACATCCCCCCATAGATGGGGGAAGGGTTCCAGCACCCTCATCCCCACTAGTAGACTGTTCCTGACAGCAGCCCAGTCCGCATGATGGAAACGGTGACAAAACAACACAAAAATAGTTCTACCGTTACAACAAAGTCTATTCATTTGTATATCCACATCTCAGTGAGGGCTTTAAAGTTAAAGTTAAGCCTATTCCTACAAAGGTCAGTAGGTGGTATATGTGTTAACCTGAGATGCTGAAATGCCTGAGTAAAAATAGACTGTTGAATGAGGGACCTTCTACAAATGAGTTTTCTAATAGCTTTGATATTGTTGTCAGCACAGATTTCATGGATGAGCTGAAACTAGCCTGAACTTGCTGTGCCACCCAAGTTCATCAAAAACTGCAGGAGGAGCTTGGATGGGGAGGGGAGAAAGGCCCTAAAGGTGATTCCCACCACCTTTAAACCTAGACCAGTTGTCCAGAACAGCCCCAGTGGTCTCCTTGTGGTTAGCCATCATCTGGAAGAAATCATCTCAACCATCACAGTTCCCAGACATGAGACCATGCAAAATAGGTGAGAGACAAGTATACAGAATCCAGTAACATCAGCCTGAGAAAGTTCAGGTTGGATGTTTCTTTCAGACAAGCACTTCATATACATTATGACCTTCAGAGACTGTAAACTCTTATCCTGTTGAGGTTATTTTAAATCAAAGGCCAGTGTGCCAGCAGCTGCACAAGTGAGGAATGCCTAAGAAAATAAATACCAGTTAGAGTGCTATTTAATGCCGTTAACTGCAGTGAGTGGAGGCTGGAGGGCAGTAGCTTTTAACAGGTTTTATTTGAAAGACTAACTCAGTGTGGTTGTCACGACAGTTGTCTTTGTGGCTGAAGTTGTATTGCTAACAGATGGAAATCTGGCAGCTTTTTCTAATTTATGCAGATGCTTTGCAGAAGGAGTTACCATCCTAAGTGATTCTAACATTAACCTTACACAAACCTCTCTCCACTGTGTTAATAAACAGAACATTTTAAGGCTGTTCTGCTCAAAACAGTCACAGAAATGTTCAACTGTGCCTCCCTTTTCATCTCTTCAGTTACTCTTACAATTTAGCATGAAAATTCTTTTGCATAAAATCTCTTACTGAGCTGAGAATTGTATATGTAGCAAAAGTCAGTCTAGTCCTTGAAATATCCATTTTAATTATAAAATTACCTACCAGGTTGTGTCTTCATTAATGAGCTAAGTTTGTGGACTTTCTTGTTCTTGAAAACTGGCATTCAGTACAATACCTAACAAGAATGATTTAATGCGAGAAGTATCTAAATTGGCAATCATTTAAAAGGACTGAATAATATTCTTAATAGCTGTGTAATGTTTCATCTTTTTGCTTTGATTGGCACTTTTTTAATTGTTAACACTCTTTTCAAACTGGCAACACATTGCCTCATTCTAATCTGCAGTGAGCCCAACTGTATTACACACCATTGCAAGTGCTAGACGGGCTCAGAAACAGCACACCACTGAGAAGTTTTGAGACATTTTGTGTATTTTATGGATCTCTGTTCTTTACAGCAGATTTTAGGAAATCAGGAGACCATATACTTTTTTTTTGCCCTTTGACAGTTGTTTGAAAATGTAGGTGTTGTGAAACCTACTGACTAAAATGTATTTCTATCATCAATGCCCTGTTCAGCTAAGATGAGTAAAAAGGATATTTGTTATTACATCTGTGTCTCTTTGAGATGACTGATTGTGTGTCCACACTGTAGGCACCTTAAACCCTTGAAACTATTCACTGTGTCCATGTACATATGTAAGACTTTGACCCTCACTAGCTGAAGGCAGTAGTCATATAACTCTATAAGGAGCAGAGGAGAAAATATGTAATATAGAGAGACATGCAGACTATTGGAGCATTTCAGAGAAGGAGTCAATATTAGTTTTGATTCTTTGAGCATTATCTGCATGACTCATGAGTTGTCCTTTGGGTCTGAGCAATCTAACTTGAACCAAGAAAGATGCCTTCCCTTAAATAACGCACCCACCCTAGAAACTAAATAGAGGAATTACATCCTAAGCTTAGATGCCATATTCAGGCAGGCCAGATCTTTCCATGGAGGCTTTCAAATGCATTTTTCCTTTGGCCATTGTCTACAGGAAACGCAGACACTTCCTTTTGGAGACCTTTCTATCACTAACTTTAAAGTTAGGCACAAGTCAGTTTTGTCGAAAGGACAACTATCCTTTTTACCCCATGTCTACAAGGAGCCTGACTTACCTCCAACCCAGAATTGTCTACCTTTTCAGGGTGCAGTCTTGAGTGGTGACAATTTCAACTGTGAAGTAGTCTTCTCAGCAGCCCTAGAGCACGGAGACACTACAGGCAGAGAAGAGAAGTGAGTGTTGGTTGCAGTATAGGGAGCAAGTTTGCAGGCATGTGGCTCAGGCTTCAGTGAAATGGCCTCTGTTTCCTGCCTGGAAAGCTCAGGCAGCTGTTACAGCAAGGAGAGCAGCTGCCCCAGTGGGGCAGGGGTACCTGCCTTCTGCTGCTTTATATCCCAAAGGAGGATCTTGGCTGCATATTAGTCTCTCTTCTTTTCCCCTAGTGATCAAATGAGAAGAAATCTCAGGTTGTGATGACTAAATATACCCTGGAATTACTTGTAAGTAAAAATTTCCAGCTCCCTCCTGAGGGATCCATACAATTCTTCTAGATTATGTTGTTAAAGTGACCAGATCATTTGCTATTTCTCATTTATTTATACAGGCTTCTCTGTCAGGATGCTTCACCTGCAGAACATCAAGAAAATGACAAACTTCCCCTTAAATCACTTAAAGTTTAACATCCAGTGTCCCAGACAACTTCTGCTAGAGCTCTATAAAAGGGATACAGACATTCAGGTGGCAGAACAAGTGCTGTGTTACAATAACGACTGGGGAGGATGAAAAGAGGTGAGGACTGTAGGAATATCTCCCAATTCCTCTGACTGTGAAATGGCAACTCAGCAAAGGAAACAATCTCTGTTTGATCATAGATCTTGTTTTTCTAATACTGGGACTGGGAGATTGCAGGCTTCCTAGAGTGGTTTAGCAGTGCCCTAGCTTTCTTTGAATGGGCATGGGAGAGTCAGTGGCCACTTCTGAAATCCAGGGCATTTTGAAATAGAAAGGTCTTTCAGTTGCTTGACAAATGTTATGAGAGTCCAGAGGGTTAGACAATATGTCAGGTGGGAAGTACTGTTAGTCCCAAACAGTTTTATGAGAAATCTAAACCATAAAAATCCAAATTCTGTGCATAAGTAATACTACACAATTGAGTCTAGTAAGCATTTATAGCACTTTGTGCCTCGGGCGTCTTGTGAAATAAAAAAGATCAAAGGCTGATTGCCCTCAGCACTCAGTCAGACCTTCAAGAAGGGGTCCAATATCCCTCCTAGTTGATGACTGCCTCACAGGAAACACTGAGCAGCTTGAAGAATAGGGCCCCAAATGCATATTTGGCACCCAGTTAAATTCTAGAGTAAGTATTTAGTACTTTTTTAATCAGCATTCGTTACATCCCAGTATAAACCACAGCTAAAAGAAATCACATGCACCTGGTTTAAATCTTGGTCATTAATTAATTAGCTTGTCACTAATTAGCAAGATGGCTTTAGAACAAGAGTGCATCTATTTTAGTTAACCAGTTACTGCTATTGTTCATGTTTCTCCTGTTTTTCCTTCAATAGGCTATTTATTGTATATTTCACTTAGAAAATTCCATTACTTACATAGATAGCAATAATGCATGAAGTATGTCTCCAGCTGGTTTTAACTTTTGTAACCTATGTAAACACTGAGCTTTGAAATAACTTAGGCTAACTTCTACTGAGAATAAGTTAATTCCTAAGCTTACTGATTCTAAGTGTTTTAAAGGCTATAAGTACATGTGGTCTCAAGTGAGTTTTACTTTCGTATTTCATCTCAAAACAAAGCTAAAACATTCACATGTCTAGCTAGAAAGCTGTAAATCAGTACCGTGTCCTTATGATATTTGTACTCTCACAGGTTTTATACCCATATTAAAAAGGCATCTCTAACATTTGCAACGCATTAAATGACGCACTGCAGATTTCCCCAGGTAACAAAGTGCCCTGTCAAGTACTGCACCGTAATTTCACTTGATTCTACACAGAGAAACAGCAAAATGCACAGTGTCACATTCAAATAAACCTACTGTAACTTCAAAAATACATAATGGACATCTGTCAGACACAGTCATTTCTCTCTTCAAACCCAAGAAATAGAGACCACCAGAAGCAGAATTATGAATCAAGTGCTATTCTTTGTAGTAATCAAAATGCTAGACAAATGCCCGTATTCTGGTCTGTTCTTCTCCATATTCTCACTACTTGTGCTTTGTAGGATGCATTCATTTGGAAATGACATTTTCTATCTATTCTAAGATAGAATATGGCTACTCCATAAATAAAATGGCTACTCCAGCAAAACTGGAGTAGCCATTTTAGATCTGTATGAGTGTACAAAACAAGCAGCATTTCTTCATACAATCCAGTTTTAAACCTATGTAGGCAATTGCTTGTGTTGATTCACATACAGAGGGCACCAACTTTGCATGTAGAAACTTTCTGGGAAGCTTTACCTTCTTCATGGGCAATTTACGCTTGCACAATGCAGCCACACAAGGACCTTCAGATTAAGGCTGGAAGCCATGCTGAAAGTTGCTCTGCCAGGAGCATAATGAACGTTGTGGGAAGTGGCAGGGGGAGACTGTTTCACCTTCCCAGATGTTTGAGTGAAGGATGAGTGAATGGTAGATGGAGGACTGGAACTTGGTTTTCACTCCAAGACATATGCACTACCCACAGAACCACAGCTCCTCTCGTGTTTTCAGTGACAGTTGTTTAATGGACAAAACAAAAATAAGCCTTGAAATATGGATTTCTAAGGCTTTGTTTTGTTTGTTTGTTCCTTTGAATATAGGCCTTGATATGACGGTTGTAAAAGTGTTTTCTAAGAAAAACATTTAGCAACCAGATAACACATCTTTGACAAATGGCTCTAGAAGATTAATTTCAGATAGAATTTTCTGAAGTTGTTTTTTTGCCCATCTGAAATTGTTATTCCATTTATTCAAGCTAATTGACATTCAGTGCTTCGAGTGCTGGGCTGAATGTCATTCAATGTCATGAGCTAACATTTTACAAATGGAACAAAAATTAGCCGTGCCCAAGATTTTTCACATTAAACCATAGCAAAGGAGCACGGTATATGACACCAGACTGTCAATTCTGATTAAAAAGCTGAATTCTGACTGCTTTGGCTGTGAAATCCCAAGTCAGTAAATAGAGCTAAGTGGGCTGTAAACCCAGGGTGAGACGAAAGGAGCTAGTAATGGCAACATAAAGTTTAATGGATCTGTGGAACATATCAAAGTTAGAACTGCTACCCAGAAATGTAAGAATTGAAAGCATAATCCATTTCTTTTAAAGTTATTACTTTAAAGAGAGTAACATCACCTCTTTGAGTCTCACCTCAGAAAGCTTTTTCTTAGGGACGCTTGTTAGGGACATAAGGAAGGACACTGCATTTGAAGCAACAAAAGTGTGCATCCTCCCTCTTGAGCCCTTGCTACCTCAGCCTGACACACACCTGGAAGAAGTTATCACAGATCTCATGTCAATCCTTCCAGGAGGATATCAAACCAGGCTTTATTACAGAATGGTTTCCCTTCATATCACCTTGAACATTTGCCCAATTTGGAAAAGGCACTATTAACCTCTTTTTCTTACTAGAAGAACTACTGACTGAAGGATTTCTTTTTCTCTGTACATGTAATTGCACATCTGATCAGTTTGCCAGTGAGCACTTTGGTCAGTTAATAAGATTGTAGAAGAAATATTGTTAAAGCCCATTAACTCAGACCAATGTTAATTTCCAGTGTGTCAATTCAAAGGTCAGAAGCATTTTTCCAATGGCATTTTTTGGTGCATTTGTACATAAGAGTACAGACCTACCTAGTCTTTAGTCCTGCACTTTTGAGTAAAGTATTTCTATTCTTTCATTATTTGATCGTACACTGTGTAAAACTAAGCAAATGCAAAACAAAGTCTTTACAGAATGAGGGTCATGTGTCTCAGACATGAAAAATAATTTCAATAGTCTTCAGCCAGTTTTCTTCCTCCTCACCAATCCAATTTTGACAAATATGTATATATATATGTAGTGTTTATGTTTATTTTTTAAGTATCATTTTGTGGTTACTGATTAAGAAAAACAGAAAACCAGGGTTACGCGGCAATAGAAAAACTGGCATTTAGCCATGGCAACATCAGCTGAATCAACTGCCCTTGGGAGTCTTGTAAATTCATTGTGATGGTTGATCCTGATATATAGCAGTTACACCTACTGTTGCTCATGCAATCTAGCAAAATGTGTTGCTAAATTTAGCACAATATTTACCCCTACTGTGTCTATATATTCTGATTAACCTGGCTGTTGTCCTTCACCAATTCCAGCAATCAGCTAAAGCAACTGACATTTCTAGTGAGACCAACTAAAAGACTCTTTCAGCAACTGTCAGCTGAAATACTTTGTAAAATTAATAGATGTTTCTAATCCAGTTTAGAAATCTGTGAATCACCTAACTTGTAATTAATTTTCCTCAGTAGAAGAGCCTAAAATTTCTTTACTGAAAGAGTGGTCAAGCATTAGAACAGGCTGACTAGCGGGGTGGTGGAGTCACCATCCCTGGAGGTGTTCAAAAAACATGTAGAGGTGGCACTTTGGGACATGTTTTAGTAGGCATGGTGGTGTTGGGTTGACGGTTGGACTAGATGATCTTAGAGGTCTTTTCCAACCTTAATGATTCTATGAGTCTAAAATGATAGTCTGTTCATCCAGTTTCCTCATCTGTTTATGTAAAGGCCCTGGTATTTGCATGTGTGTGTTTTCTTCATAAAATGGTGGAATTCTTGAAGGAAAGTGAAGAATTAAGTACTTCTTATTCATGCATAGAATGGCAGTAACATAAGCACCAAGAGCTGAGGTTACTCTGTTTCCTAACACATCCTGACATTCCACCCATCTTAGTCAAAGACATTTTAGCCTTTTAAATCTATTCACTATCACCTTTTCCTACTGAGGGTATCAATTAGAGTATCATTTGTTCTCTGCCAAGCAAAGCTTAACAAACTCATCAAAATGAAGATCATTCCTTCCTGAGAAAGCAGTGTGGAAAAATTTTCTACTAACTTCCATAAACTCTGTATCACCCATAGAAACCATCAGACGGATGAAACAAATGTGCTGGTTGGGAGGATGTAGTAACAATAGCAGGAAGGGGAAAAGCAGAAGCCACTGCTCATTACTGGTATAAGTAGTACCAATCAAAAGTTGTGAGTATTATGGGCATTCAACAGCAGACAGATCAGCAGCACTCTCTGAGCGTTTCAGTGAAGACCTTCAGTACCTTCTGAGCTGAACGAGTGACTTAAAAGTCACACGCATCATGTCGCACTGCAGGTCTGTGAGTCATTTGGACTCCTGTGTTTTTAGCATGCCTAAAGGATCTAATTTGGCTTGATACAGAGCCATCAGAAGGTGCTCCAAACCAACACATAAAGAATATTTTATAGTTGGTAACTTTTGTTAATCAAGATTCAAGGGAACAAGGTTATTCCTCTGATTAAAGTAGTGCAAATAATTATTGTGAAGGTTTAGAGAGATGTGAATTGTGCTGACCTCTAAGAAAGAATTGTCTGCTTGCAAGGACTAAGGAACTAGTCCACATGTTGTGTATCACCACAATTGCAAATCTATCCTCCACAAATTATATATGCTTCTCCTGCATAATAATGCCATAAAGGACTTGGCATATTTAATCTAGACTCTGACTATAAGTCCTTGCCAGAAAGGGCTGTAAACATAACCCCCCCTCCCCCCAAAATGAGAAAAGAAACAAAATTGTGCTAGGTAGGCCAGAACAGATTTTTCTTTGTAAAAATTAGATGGCTAACTATGCGAAGAATATGGGATTGTCATGGGATGCTCTTTGTAAGGAGTGAAGAGGAGGTGCCATCAGGTAATGTCAGAGTGAAAGAATCCTTCAGCAAGGAGAAGCTGACACAGATGTGGAAGAATGCCTGGCAAATGCAGAGGTTCAGGGTAGAGGGGGATGAGGTCAGAGCAATGGGAAAGGATTTTGTCAGCTGCACACTGGATTGACTGTGAGTTGTGGGAGACCAGAAGGACGGGGCAGGAAGGAGGGTACAAATATCAGGAGGAGAGGCTAGCTGGTTCATGCATTAATACCTCTGTAGATGGATATGAGAGGGAGAGATGAACTTGGAGATGTGTCCTGGTTTCAGCTGAGTTAGAGTTACTTTTCTTCCTAGTAGCTAGCATAGTGCTGTGTTTTGGATTTAGCATGAGAAGAATGCTGATAACACACTGATGTTTTAGTTGTTGCTAAGTAGTGCTTACACCAGTCAAGGACTTTTCAGCTTCCCATGCTCTGCCAGGTGCGCAAGAAGTTGGGAGGGGGCACAGCCCAAGATAGTTGATCCAAATCGACCAAAGGGCTATTCCATACCATATGACGTCATGCTCAGTATATAAACCGAGGGGAGTTAGCCGGGGGGCAGCGATCGCTGCTCGGGGACTGGCTGGGTGTCGGTCGGCGGGTGGTGAGCGGTTGCATCACTTGTTTTCTTTTCCCTGGGTTTTGTTTGTCTCTCTCGTTCTCCTTTTCATTACAATTATTATTATTATTATTATTATCATTATTATTATTACTATTATTATTATTTTATTTCAATTATTAAACTGTTCTTATCTCAACCCGTGGGTTTTCTTACTCTTGCCCTTCCGATTCTCTTCCCCATCCCACCGGGGAGGGGGAGGGTGAGCGAGCGGCTGCGTGGTGCTTAGTTGCCGAGTGGGGCTAAACCACGACAAGATGTGAAAAAAAGAACTACTAAGGTAGAAAAAGGGCCTGGGCGTGAAGGGAGAAGGAAAGAGAAAAATCTAAGAACACTGCCATAAATAATCACGTTATGCACAGAGGATTATAGTAGTGGTGCTGAGAGAGGATAAAATTGTTCCCAGGTTCGTTCTCCCACAAACAGTGGAAATCCTTGGTCCTCTGTGTGTAGGCGAGTGCCAAGAAGAAAGTAATCTGCAAATGGTATAATCGTGCACTGCTCTCCAGGAGGAAGAAGCAGCTTCATTTTGAATGGGGCTACAGGGGTCTTGAACTAGTGGACAGGAATTAGTCTGGTAGCAATAACCAGGAGTATGGGTAGAGGTTGCTCGATGTTGCAATAGTCACTTTTGAAGTAACAGCTCTGTAAATGTTTTGAGAGGTGTGTGATCACTGCAGGCCTGCAATGCAGCAGAAAGCTGAGCTCTCTCACAGCAAATGCCATTGAAAGATGTTTGGTGCTAACACAGCTGCTCATAAAACTCAGTAGGGTGCTGTTGGGAACATGAAAATTGAAGTAGCAGCTGATGCTGTCAAATTGGAGACTTATCACTTTTAAACTGATACAAGTCCTTTCCTATTAGAGGTTTTCATTCTGAATTTTAACTTTTATTTTAACAAAGTTGTGGCTAAAAGAATCATCACAGAAATAATCTTTCTACAGGATGGAGATGGTTCATCAAGGCATGGTTCATAACAATTACATCAATAGTGTTGTCACAAAATACTTTCAGAAATATTGTGTGAGAAGTGCTATATTCAAACAGCCCCAAGAACAAGGAGCTATCCTTTTAAGGCAAATTTCCACCTCTGTGTAGAGCTAATGACGAAAACAGGACCTGCCTTGAATGAAGCTCTGTTTTATGTAGCCTTCTTTCCTCTGAAACGCTGACTAGAAATTGAAAACTACCAATTATAAATCTGTTAATTTACCTGAGGCTTGGCTTTTATTTTGGATAGTTTAGAAACGGTGATGTATACAAATGCACTGAGTACTAAGGGCAATGTGTAAGGTGTGTGTTTCTGATGTGCTGCTTATTACAGAATGTATGTTTTTTATTTCAGCTTATAAATGAACAAACATTAAAAAGTTCTATTCAAAGTGGCTTGGGTTATCTTTTGGAGCAAAAAAAAACCCTTCTAAAACTTGAATGGTTCTTTGCAACATCCTTTTGAAACTTTCTGAGTCTCTCATTTTGTACCTCCTGGGCCCTGTGACGTTATCATTAATAAAATCTTGTCATCAGGAGCTTCCTATTAAATTAAATCATTTCACAGTTTTCTCTGCATTTAATTCTATTTAGCTGAATGTCTACTGATGAGTCAATTGGCCACTACTTACTGTGTTCAACTTAATGTCATCACATCACCATGAGAACACCACAGCAAATATTCAACAACAGAATTGTCATGTCTGGCTGGTTGCTACAGGCTGGCCTCAGGCTGTCCACATCCAGGAGGCTGGCTGGTCAGTGACCTTGGTCTGGCTGCAATGTACCCAGGAGAACCCGTATAGGGCATGGGGGTTAGAAATTACTCCGTAATCATTGGTGAGGATCACCCCTCCATATGGTGCAACTCCTCAAGCATGACCTAAGGAGGTAGAGCAGTCTGCAAAGGCAGCCATGACAACAAACCAAGTGCAAGTGAATTGATGTCTGCAGGTAGAACAGGCCATGTTATGTGGTGACAGTTACTGCAAGGAGAAGCTATGATTTTAAAGCACTGGCAATTATTAGTGAGCAAGATAGTAGATATATCAATGGATATCAATATACTAGCCCAGGAGTTTCCATATATATTGATATACCTGGTCAAACATAACTGGGCATCAGATAATTTTGTGTGCACTGAGTGGTACTACCATAGACTCCAATATTCTGGACCTGAACAGAAGATGGTAAATGCATGTTAGTGTCACTCAAACCTAGTGTGAATTACTTCTTTAAATACAGTGCACATTTGCCAGGTCCCGTCTTCAGAGATTGTTTTCCCAAATATCTGTAAATGGACACAGTCCAGCTCAAGGTGCACCTAGGTATATCAGGGAGTGATAGGTTTCAGAGTTTTTGAAACAAAACTGCTGTAAAAGTAGAGTGCACTGGCTACTGTTTTAGCTGCTTTAAGCAGAAGGCACCACACATGTCAGTATGAGGCCAGGCTGGCTACGCTGGGGTTCGCACTAACATGTAGGTCAGAAACCAGTCAAGCTTGGGTGCTGAAGACAGTACCTTGTACACGGAGGGCCACTAAAAGGTGTTTTGGGCCCCAGAGCAAACCTTTATTGACTCCTGGCAGCTCCAGTCCTGTTGCTATTTTACCTTGTGACCTGAATGCTGAAGCACCAGCAGTCTGAATTTTGAACAATTCTGGAGAGCAAGTAGATCTTGTTACTTGATTTTTGTACAAGGTCAGTGGAGCAAATCCCTACTGAAGCCAAGCTTTTCAGCTAACTTTCCTTACAAGTCATGTCAGCAACATCCAATAACACAGAGCCACCGCTGATCTTGTCCATCCAGTGGAACAGTGTAGGACTTCCTGTAGATTCACCTACAGGCATCAAAATAAGGCTTTTTTTTGTTCAGTGGGGATAAGATCCTCTCACAGAAATGCCGAAAATCTAAATCATTCTCCAGGAGTGCCTGTCACCTTTCATGGTTTAAACAGGTAAGACGATTAGGCTCGTAACCAAGAAACTTCGTCTAGTTGGGGTGGATGTGGCTGGAGCATAGATTTGTGAGTGTCCCCTTAAAAAAGAGTGCTATTTGCCTCCTCTCTGCAAGCCTTTTAAAACCTAGCCATCTATCCCCAGATTCTAGCAAGGGCATAAGTAGAGCAATAAGCTGTTTCAAGGGGGAATAAAAATTTGTGTTGATACCCAGTCATGAAGGATATCTGAGCTAACAAGTTCAGGACAGTCCACAAATTCTGTGATTTAGGGAAGTAGGGAGGAGAATCAAGCAGCTGCACAGCACCCACCACATGGTCTGTGTCTTCCATGTGGTGCAGGCTCTAGGTCCTAATAATATTCTGGCACCAACGCATATTAACAGTGCGATTTCAATAATCAGCATATTTTGTCAAATAATTGTTAGGCTGATGGTTATAAGAGGTGACACTGCCAATATCTCATAAAGGCTGAAAGAAATATTTCCCATTTCCATGATGCATAAACAAAGCATGCCAGACAACCTCAGGAATGCTAATGATCTCCAGCACTTTAGTATATTAAGTATTCATCAATTGAGCACAGACCACAACAACATTCTGAGAGTCCTTAAACACATGAGAAACACATGAGAAATGATGTAAAGTTTATATGAGCTCATATAATCTTGGTCAGTTATAGAGTCAAGCATAAGATCATAGAAATCAGGTCATGTGTACCATATCTTTCCTACTAGAAGGTTGTGCCCTACATTATATTTGCTGGTGCCACATCCAGCCCAGATTTAATTGACTCAAACAATGAGTCATCCACTGCTTCCCCTATGGCATTATTCCCCAATCTAACAGATGACATTGTTGGGATTTTTTTTCCCTGATAATCAGACTTCACTGTCCTTAATTTCATCCCGTTATATAATACCTCACACTTATGCAGTAACTGCCATCCAAAAGCTTTGCAAGTGTTAATTGAGTTTCATAACAGCCCCCCATGAAATAGATAAGTTCTGAGTCAGAGATGCAAAAACCTGAGTTACTTGCCGTAGGCCACATACGGGATCATATCAAGCACAGCTGGGTCTACCTCATTGACTGGGAGCTGTCTGCATGCAGCTTATGCGATAATCAAGTCATAAGAACTCTTTTCTAGGATGCAGCTCTAACCTCTCTCCTACCAGTGTCTGCCTGCACTGTGAAAAACAGTTTACTCCTGTATTAATATTTGTGCCTTTCAAACATTCATATGTATATCTTTCCCTAGTCATTATTTTTATACTGTTGATATTTGCTTTATCTACAAATAAACCAAGCCCTTTATTATTTCACTCTTTCCTCATGACTCTGATATACAGACATGTCTTTGCAGATTGTGTGCCCAGAATTGTACTCTGTGGAGTTTCGGCAGGTAAGTCACGCTGTGACCGTTAGCCTCCCGGCCTGTGACGTGATACGAGGGGCATAATCCAGCTGGCTGCTCCAGACTTTGTCAGCGGAGACACAGTAGCTCACTGTGCATGTGCTGTTACTCTATTGTGAAGAAAAGTAGCATGGGTTCATGTGAGCCACCATCAACTGACTGTATTTTTCCACGCAGTGCAGCAATGTATCTTGCTCAGTTACCACATCTCAGATGAAGGACCCTGTCTAACAGCTGGGGGACAGGAACCTCTACAGGCCAGCACAGGCCTTCTGTCTGACAAACCTTTAATTTTCTTTAATTAAAACATTTGGTTTTAGAATACAAATTAGAAATGGCATTTTATTGCATGCATTAGCATAGGATCTCAGGTTTCTAATTGAAGCAACTCGGGCAATATTCTAGATCACAATGCAAATGCAGGCAAGAACTAAAAATCTTCTGGTTACTTTGAAAACTAATCTCCTCTCTGATTTTCATCTTGCTGAACATAATTGTTTTCTAAGTATTTCTCTTCAATTTGCTTATTAGATTTTTGGTGATATTTATCTGACCGCTGTTTTTCTAAATCAGATATAACCTTATTGCTTATCTGTGTTTCTACAATACATATCTCCCAGATTATTTTGTAACATCTTTCTGCTGTCCTCCCTGCTTTTGCTACCATTTCATAATGAATCAAAAGGTTGAGTGGATGATGGAGATTCCTGCCATGTAAAATTCAAGATGCTTTAACATGGCAGAAACATATATTTGCAAAAATTTCTGAAGTGATGAATGATTCAATGTTTTTCTGTGTTCTACAATAGATAGTTCAGGGTATGAACTAGTGGCTGTCACACCTGCATACCTAATGGGTGTTTCTGAGCTATTTACCTAACTTTGAAATTGCTTTCAAAAAGGTTCACAAAAACTGAGGCTAACATCTTCCATTAGCCAGCCCTGCAGCTCACAGACCTTGCAGAAAAATCTGCTACTTCTGCATAATTAAAGGATCTGCAAACTACCAGTCAAGATAAAAAGATCAAGGGCTATCATAAATCTTGCTGCCTCATGGGATGAGCTCACCAGCAGCAGAAAAAGATGTGTATTTTCCTTCTATGAGGATTACTTGCTCAAGTATCGTATAGGAGTTCGATGATTTCCTCTTCAGTATCTGTCATGGAGCTCTACTTAAGGACACAACCAAGTCTCTTTTTCTAGGACAGCTCCTGTATCCAAAAATGCTGTCAAATTATTTGCCTATCTGATCTGACATTTAGCAAGGGACCACACTGAGCAGAGTTAGTGTGGAATTTTATTTATTTACTTCATAAGAAAGTGTTTATGGATCAACACTGAATTTTTTTCATGGAAATGTGTCAATTCAGATAAATCTTTTGCCAGCAAAGTTTCCTACTGTCCAGAACCCAAGTTAGAGAGACCTGGGGAGGGGCAGAGGACTCAAGCTGACAGAGGCAGAGAATTCAGTATCTGTCTTCTCCATATATTTTGTCCCTGATGACAGCTGTAATTAGTAGGCACCAGCCATGCCACTTGCATCTCTTTTGACATTTTTTAGAAAATGCTGGAAGAAGTTAATATTTTTGCCCTTTGTTTCTTATTTTTACTACAGGAAGGTTTTGGATTGATTACTGTGTGGAACACTGACAACAGTGAAGTCCACAAAATATTTCTTGCTTTCCATCCATTCCTACTATTGTGTTTGTAATCAAGAACAATTTCTTCTTAGGACTCTGTGTAGTCTCAGGGAATCTGGAAGTAAAACTTCATACCTGTCTTACGCTACTCTCTTCAGAGAAGCTTAGAAGGTGAAATTATATCATCTTGTCAATGCCTTTCTTGGTAGTTAACCCCAAATTGTTTCCTTCTTCCCCCAAACTCTACCACTCTTTCTCTTCATCTGTGAAAGATCAATAAAATGCTGGAAGAATCTGTGTACAGAAGTGCAATTTCTGGAATAAAAATTTAAAAAATAAAAAATAAAAATTCAAACTTGTCTGTTTACGAAAGGCTGTTTGGAGTGAAGAATTCATTTCACTGGCAGTGTAGACTGTGCAGTAAGCAAGAAACAACAGAGCAAGAGGCAGACACCAGTTCTCTTTAAGACAATAAAGAATACCTATTTCTGATCACTTCTGAACAAGCAAGTTTAACCACCCCTAGTGTTTAGTACAGATATGAAAAGCTATGTAGCTATGTTAAAAACAGATTAGGTTTTGTGGCTATTTTTTTGTGCTTGATGACATTAATTCCACTTCTTTCTTCACTTAACATTAAATTACTGTATTTCCTTTTGAATCTTTTAGGAATATTAATAATGTTGATTAAAAGTTTTGAGCTCAAGCTCTATATTAGCCTGATCAATCATAAACTGTTTTCAGGTCAATAAATAATTTTTCTAAGTGGTTTGCAGAGAAAGCAAGCAAAATTTTTTCCCAGTTCAGTGTTATCCTTTTGGTGGGTTTTTGTTTTGTTTGGTTTTGTAATATTTTTCTTTCAATTGTGCTAATGGTTTAGCACTTGACAAACCTCCAAAAATTGGAATCTTTGATCTAGTAAATATACAATACCTTGAAAACTCTTCCAGGACTGTTAGTCTCACAAGTCAGCAAAATTTAGCAGTGGGAAATCTAGGAAATTTCCACGTGTCCTACATTTATAGCCAGTTTTGAGTTTCACTTCTCTGTGAAAATGATTTTATTTTGCAGCTGATAGATTGCATAAAATATCATTTTCACAAGCAGACAGGGAGCAGGGAAGGTAGAAAAGGCAGACATGATGCTTTGACTCATTCTGCCTGTGCAGGGTGATTGTCCTGTGACTGTAGTAACCTTTCATTCCCCTCACTTGAGCTCCTGCCTTTCCCTGCCACAGAAGAAAGTGCTTAAAACAGGTTCAATACAGCAGACAGCCAACAGCACATGGGATTACCACCCCTTTTAACATTAGAGGGAATGCAGCTGCTGCAGCTAATTATGACTGCTTACAGGTAATCTCTAGTAAAACTCATCTGGACAACCTTAGTTTCTCCATAAGACCCAAATTTGGACATATTAAAAAGTAAAAGCAATGTAAAAGTCAAAGCTGAGAACAGCCAGATGAGTGTTACTACAGGTCATTTCTGTGTCTTTCCTACTGGTTTTGCCACACACACACATGTGCAAAACAAAACACAGGAAAACATGAAACACACACACATGCAAAACAAAACACATGAATGACGGTACTTATGTCTAACCCAGTTGGATCCTGCAGTCTTCAGCTACCATGACCTCCCAGGGAAGCATTAAATTGCCTCAACATAGGCCTCTCATGCCATTTGAGATGCTGTAGATTATCTGGTATGACCTCTGGTTGTGGATTTAGAAGGGTGTGGGTCTCCCATGGATCCTAAAGTCCTTGCTACCAGCTCTATGTGGGTAGCTTAGCTACCTTAGAGCATCTAAAATGTCCTAGGAGGCCTATATTTTGGTGATGGGCCCCTGCTCCCGGTGTTGCAAGCTATGGAAAAGATGTATTTTCACTTTCAGGAGAATCCCCAAGTGTGAGAAGATGGGGATGAGGCAAAATCTCATCAGAGGCAGGTTTTCTTTTGCAGATGTGACAGAGGTTAGGTGCCCTGCATTTCAATGAGATACCCGTTGCCTTTTCTGTACATCTACTGGGGTAGTTATGCTATAGGGGGGTAAAGGACTTCCATGAAACTGCTTACTGTCCAGGGCTTTCTTCACATCTGCAGTTAGACTCTTTGGGAGCTACTCTATAAAGCAGAAACCATCTCTGTGCCTACTGTGGCTTGGAAATGCAACCTGGGACATCCATCCCTTGGGGGTAAATGCACCAACATGCCCTGTCTAGTACTGCAGAGGGGTGTGAGATACAGTGCACAGGGCTGCATGGGACTCTCCTGGTAAGAAGAGGGTGCCAGGGCCATCGCACACCAGCCCCTGCCCTCCCTGCAGCACCCACAGTGGCCCTCCAACCAAGCAGCCCAAGGAGAAAATCCAGGAGAACAGTTCCCTCCCGAGCAAATCTGCTGCTCAGGCCAGCAGCGGGCTGGCTTTCGGCTGACATCATGGCGAGCCCAGACTGAGCGCAGCCCTGTAAGTGGAGCTGTGGGAGCACAGAGGAAAATTCTCGCCTAGCAAGCCTTAAAAGAAAGGTGCAATCTCAGCTCCTTTACAGTCAAAGTGGGAATGGAGATAATTTAAAGTTTTTCAGCTTTAAAAAAAAAAAAAAAAATCACATTTGCCCTCTTTTTTCCCCTCTATACTTTCATCTGGTGGAAAATCTGATTCAAAAGGGAGTTGTGTGCTTCGGAAAATCTGGCTAGTGTGTCAGTTCACTTTGAAAAAGAGTGGAGAACAAAAAAGCCAAGCTCCCATGCTCATGATGACCCTTAAGGGAACTTAATTAAAGGTGGTGGTGAAAGAAAGGTAAGCACTTAAGTGTCTACACCAGACAGGGTACAGTAAGCCAGACTACTCAATACCTGTTAAGATAATGTTTGTCTCTTGCTCCCATCTCTTTCCTTCCTCACTCCCCACTCTCCCTGCCGAAGGTGAGTAGTAGAGCAGGGGAGGAGGTAAACGGCAGGCAGCGATGCCTTTCTCAAGTCCTGTTTCCCAGGGAATTGCTCTTCCAAAATTTTTATTTCACTCTGCTTCTTTTCTCTCATATCAGGAATCTGGCCCAGAACTTGCCTTCCACTTACCAAAAATGAAAAGAAAAGGAAAGAAAGAAAGAAAGAAAACCTGTGCAGATGGGGTCATGTTCCAGTGAACTCATTCTAAACATAATTTTTTCATTTCAGCACTCCTGCTCTGGCAGCATCTGAATTCCCTGCCCACCTGGTGTCTCAGGGCTTAATGTCTCTATTCCCATCACTCTCCAGCCCTATAAGAAAAAACTCTGTGGCATACAGCAATCAGATAACAGGCTTCATGGGACTGAGTTGTAGGACTTTTCATCTAGGTTGAACAATTAACTTGCCATCGTTCTGCTTTGCCTCTTGCCATTCCTTTTCCCTATTCTCCACTACAGAAATTTGCGTTTGCTCTCTGTTTTCACACTGCTTCATTAAAATCTGTCTCAGGCCACCTTCCTCTACAGCTGCCTGTAGATCCTCCATACCCTTTCACCAGAGGGAGCAGGCTGCAACTAGCCCAGGCTGTTCTGGGAAGAGGGTGAGCAGCCCACAGCAGGAGAAAAGCAACAAGGCAACAGGCAGTAACCTCAAAGAGCTTGTTTAAAACTTAGCTTTTTTTGTGCTTTGACTAGTGCTAGTTTGTGGAACGGCAAAACAGCATAATATGGCTGTGAGGTTCTTACAGCTGGTGGAGATGAAATTGTATGGATCTGATGAAACTGGAGGTGAAGGGACATGCCTCATCCCTTCTTTTTTTAGAAACTCTGGGCTTTTCTGCCTTTCCTTATCTGTAAAGGAGTTGATATCTTAATTTTGGTTTTACACGTCATTAACACACAGGGCAGGGAGTCAGGACTATTCCTGGCACAGGATTTTTGCATGACCTTGATAAGTTACCCTAATGGGATCATGCTGATGCTCAGCAACTCTGCAAATCAGGCCATGGAGGTGCCTAAATATGGATGAGATGCCCACATTTCAAATGCTGAACTTAACCACTTTGCCCTTCAATTTCCCTACTTAAAAGAAATCAAGCTAATAACATTTTATCAGGCTCAATACTTTAGTGAGGAAAGAAACTGCAGTGACTGGCATAAATTTCTAGCAAAAGTATGTTAATTTATTTCTGAAAGTCCATTTAGGATGGTAAGATGAAGGTGTTATACAAATGCAAAATATCTCACAAAATTTTTGTGTTTTTCTTCTCTGTCCAAATATATAGTTCATACTTGCAAATATGTATATGAGATCTCTGTCTTATTAAAAATAGAGTCAAGAAAGTATTTCAAAGCAAATGGATTAATATTAGCTTATTTGCCTGTCATAAAATTATTAATATCTGCAATACAGATAAAGAATGAGAAACAAATAGATGTTACAGAGAGCAACTTCCATTTGGAAGATATGCTCAAAGTCTCACACTAATGAAATGTCACAGGCTTTCTAGAAATTATAGATCATAAGTTTCTGACACAGAAGGTTACTTTGCTTTGGACTTCATATGATGGATAAAGATGAGTTAATCACTGGAGTAGAAGCTGGTTGTTGCCTAGGAACCAATGATCATGACCTCATTGCATTCACTATAGCCAAACAAAGGATAGCCCCAAAGAATAAAATATATGTGATGCTTCAGAATGGGTACTTTCAAAAATCAAAGGAAACTCTGAACTACATTAGCTGAAAGGAAGGCATCTACTTTAGGGAAATATTTTAAAGGAACTATGTTTATATAACTCTCTATTGAGAGTCCTAGAAGAGTTAGTTACAGTGATCTTTGTGCCAATGATGCTAATTTTTAATGAACCTGCTGATTATAATGATGTTTCAAAGGACTGGAAGATAGTTCGAAAAAAAAAAAAACCAAGCAGAAATCTGGATAACTACAGATTGATTAGTTTAACATTATATCCAGGCAAAATAATGGAAAAGGTAGTATGGTCTTCAGAATTAATTCATGTCAATCAAGTAGCTACTGTAAAACAAACAAAAAACCAAACAGGTCATAGTCTTTCAGATCACAAATTCAGATGGCAAAGGTTATTTAGAGACGTGACTTACTTGGGAATATTGTTAGTCATTTAAAGTAATGCAACATAATATTCTGATTAAAAAGAATATTTTTCATCTCTGAAGCACCTATTTACCTAAGAAATGGCCAAACGACAGCTCTTGAGTCTTGATAGGGAAAACGTAGTGAAAGGCTGTGTTCCTAGTGGGATTCTTTAAGGATTGTTACTATGCCTTACATTATTCAATATTATTATATTAATGAGGAGTAATAAGAACAAATCTGGTGCTCACTTAGAGATTAGTGGAACAATATAACATGATAGGGACAAGACATTTATTTAGAGCAATCTCTTTGTTCAATAAACTGGGTTCTACTGAAAGAAAATATATTTTAATACAGGGCAGAAGAATAAGTCTCCTAACTGCTACTAAACGATGTGACTATAACATCTGACCTGTTGCAAGTTGCTGTTAGTTGGAAAGTTTTATAGAGGAGGGATTGGCTTTTAGCTTTCCTGTCTTTGTCCTCTGTCCCTAAGCCTCTCTGGTAAGAGAGCAGGCACTGGGCTGGCTCAAATTTCCATTTGCCCAAGCACAGCTGTCCTTCCATTTTAAATGGAAAATCGTATGTCTAGGGTCAAGAAACATGTATGGTTCAAGCAACGGTTAACTGGTTCAAATACACAGGAGATCAGACTAGATTTCTAGTTGTTTCTTCAGTCCTAAACCCTGTAAATCGCAAGCAGCCTAATGTGTAAAATGACCAGCAAGGAGGTAGCTAAGGATTTTGCTTCAGTGTATATGTAGTATAAGAGAAAGCAGTATCTTCACCCCAAAGCCTGGCACAAGGGACAATTCTGCTGCTGCACAGGGCCAGTGTGTGCAGAGCCCAGGTGCTGGAGTGGGCTGGGTCCCAGACACCACCCGGACTGAGCAGAGCAAGCTGTGAATCTCCAAAGTGAACCACCTTCCAAACAAGGATTTTTGGATCTCTACTTGCGATTCAGTCTTTCATGTCACCTTCCCCCATCCCAACTCGGAGCTGCCCTGGATGCCTTAGCAAGTCAGAAATGGTACCTTGTTACTGCCCAGAAACCACAGGTGGCATTATTGTTCTTCCCTTTCTTCAAGTCAACACTTTGCAGATGATCTGAGTGAACTGGGAAGAAGAAAGAACATTAAGTTAACTTGTAGGACTCTCAGAAAAAACTTTTGATGCAATCCATGTTTTACCACACATCTACCATGTAAGAACACAGTTAATTTGCGTATTTATCCCATTCCTTGCACATCCTCAATGCTTTCTATAAGCACTGTATTGTCAACATTATTGGAATATGTACTCTTTGCCACAGTTTCTGTGTCAGTAAAATTTTTGCTTTTTTGGTATTTTTGGTGAGCAGAGTTTTTATCAGGTCTGTAAAGTGCTTTCAGATCTTTGTAGTTCAATGAACTGAACTTGTTCTGGAAATTACATACCATCAACACCTTATTTGCCTGACTTTTTCTAATAGGATAGCACTGTTTCCTTGGTAAGTACACAGAACTTTTATTAAACTACACTAAAGCAAAGTTAGTCTAAATTCTCCTCAGTTCCTCCCTTATTTGGAATAGCTACTCTTGAAACTTTGTCTTCTGTTGCATGCCCCTGCTGCCTTGAATTTTTTAGATTCTTTTGAAATTCCCATGCTTTGCTTTTCTTTTCACCAGCAATTGATAAAGCTTAGTTGAACATTTGAATCTTAAAAGAAACATATTTAGTATTTGAGATTGTAATTAAAAATTTAGATGCAAAAAAAAGAAAGATTTCCCCATCTAGAGATGGCACATCTGCTCAGTATACTTGGCACTAGCCTTTACTGCTTTGTTCTTTTTTCTCCCAACACCTGCCCCAATCCCAACACGTGTGAAGACAAGCCAGACATAGCAGCATTAAATGGACATTAGCGATCTGTATTGCCAATTCTCAAATCCACGTTGTGTCAGGAAAGAACAGAAAGGAGGGTCTGAAAAGCAAGCTGACTGTGAAAAAAAAATAGCCAAAATGGGCCAAGCCAGCATAGTGAGAGATCTTCCTCACAGAAAACTTAATGGCAACACTGAAACATTTTAAAAAGTCAAAACAGGAAGAAGAGTTCAACTTAAGTGTAATCGTGCCACAAGAGTTGTCCGAATAGTTCTTGGATCAATTCTTGTGATGCTGCTTAGAGTAATGTCAGAGCTTACTGGTCATCTTCCAGAGAATCTACCAGCTGCCCGCTATCAACATCGCAGCACTCGTACACTCATCTTTTCCTCTTCATTACAAATCTGACTGCTAGTGCTTTAAAAGCTCTTTTCCCCCAAACAGCAGAGATCCTATTTTTGTGCAGTTATGTTAAGAACAGTCATTTTATTAGCAAGGACTTGACCTGTTGCACACACTTACAACTATATGAATTCTTAAGTATTTAAAATAAACTATTCTTAATTATTACACTATTAATATGTTAGTAAAAAAAGAAGACTATGATATATCATATCCTGAGTACTATATAATACTACTTGGAGATAACAATTATATGAAACACACATTCTCTGTGGAAATGTAGCATTCATTTTGCACTGTTTAAAACTGTGTCACACTGCTACAGCATACCAAGGAGTTGGTGCTGAAAGAGGATACAGGTAAAGCTGTGACTAGATGTAATAAAGCACAGGAGATATAAATGCTGACAAGGGAGGGTATGCAAAGGACCTCAAGCAATTAGTTTAGAAACTGTGTGTCTGGTTCTTGCTCACCTTGCACTTTCAGAACTCATTGGAAAGTTGAGCACCAAGACTGCAAAGGACCAAGGCATACCTGCCTAGCTGACGTTTTACTGCAGACAGCTCATCTGCACTTGGAGTCACTGAGCAGTGATAGTGTGAAAGGCACCATGTCATTTTAACACTTTTATAGATAAGGCTAAAAAAATTTTTAAATGGTAGAGCACCATGGCAGGAAACTCACTGTCCTACAAGTGAACAAAATGCAGGTCATTTCTGCAAATTATTTCTCAAATCAGTCACTAGATTTAAAGAGAAAAACAGAACTGAAAATCTAGATAATGGCAAAGGTTGAACTACTTCTGACAATAATTGGCAGTGCACTAATGCATATGCTGTAGATGAAGTCCTGGCTTCACTAACTGTGACAGCAGTTCTTGTAACTGAGCTCTTTTAGGATTAGAATTTGACCCTAAATAGCTACACAATGCAAATAAATGAGCCATAGGTAACTACAGGGAGTTATGAAAGAAACTGAAAGCTGAAACAGAGAAAAATAAGCAGGAATGACACAAAATTTACTGTATTTTACTGTGATTTTTACAAAGCAGTAGTGTCTTCAGCCATAACTCCCTACAGAGTCCAAGGAAAGAAATAAGTAGGAATCATTTTTTCAATGTAATTGCATTCTTACGTATTTACTTTACTCAACTGCTTTTCAAACACCCTGTGACCCACTGTAGATCTGTGGCACATCAGCACATATTTAACTATCTGGCTGAACTGGGGACTTCTCGTGCAAAAAAATTAATTGCAGCCATGGAGCACTGGAAAAGAGTGACAGAGAGGCATGCATTAATGGGAGGGGTGTCTACAGCAGCATCACAGCATCGTCTCTCCACACCATCCCTCACGCTCTCAGTGGCACCCGCTGCTGGTGTACAGGTCTGGTACCACACCACAAGCACAGCCTCATGGAGCCATTGTCCCCTCAATCTGAGCAGGGCAATGTGCCAGTAGATCCTACCTGAGATGAGATGCTGCATCTCTTTATTGGGGCTCAACAACTCTAAAAAAGATACACAGGAGGTAAGTAGTAAATGCAATTGCTTCATGCTAGCAAGGGGAGTTGCTCTACCTCAAATACTCTTGGACCTCCCAATGTTCAGCTGATACGTTTTACATTTTTCTCAAATAATTTCAGCTTTTCAAATATATTTAGTGAGAGAGCAAGGGAGGGGTGACCTTCCACAGCCCTGGCTTACAAACTGCACCAAAAAGAGCTCAGTGGAGCTGTGAGCATGATCTGAAACCAAAGATAATTTACTGGGTTATTTCATTACAAAATAAATTGTTTATGATACTTTATGAAACACCCACGCCAGTGTCCATGAAAACAGAATGCTGTACTTATGAGGCAACCCTTATGAGAGGTAGTATAATTTTAGTGTCTTATACTTGAACTATGCTAAAAATATATTACTTTGTCATCAGGGAACAGTTATAGTAAAAAAAAAAAAAAAGCAAGATCACAACCTTGAAGACTGGATAGTTCTGAGCAGCTGAGAATTAGGCAAGAAGTTACAGCATGTTGTTCTCTGGTGGTCTGGTGGTGCACAGTTAAAAAGCTATAGCGGTCGCCCAGCCTGTTGCCTGTTTGCCCAGCCCAGTCCACAGCAAGCTGCCTTCCCTCCCATGCTGCGCTCCACCAGGCTCCTGTAGCTTTTGAAACTCTGAAGCAGCTACAGGGATGGTGGCAGGAAGCAGGGGACATGTGTCAAGCTCGATGAGTCCCTACAAAACCCTTGGGGTCACAGTTCTACCTGGTTCCCCCACTGGACTGCAAAGGCAATGGGCAGAAGTCTGAGGGAAGCGCCTGCTGCAAACCGGCGGCGAGGTGATGCATTCCCCTGTGTCAGATTTCTGGAACACAGCGGTAGCAGCTGAAAACAGTCAGAAGGGTTTAAGTATGTGCACAATCATCAGAAAGCAAGGGAGAGAGCCTCTGCTAATGAGAGAGAAGGTAAATAGAGCCTGAGAAACTGGACACATTCTTTGGTTTGGCTTTCAGTGGGAAAAAAATCTTAAAAGGCATTGTGCACAGTGGAGAGGCCATTAATCACAGGAAATGCACTTCCTCAAGTACCGTAGGAATATGTGGGAGCCTGTCATTTTTCAGACCGTTACTCAAGAGCTTTCCAGAATTTCAGAATATGCCAATCCTTCCTCAAGACCCAGGTGACATGGCGTGGCAACAGATTTGACGATGGTGGCATAGAGTTTTGTTGGGCTGGACAAAGACAACGTTTGTAGGCTTTGGAAGCCCACCACAAATTCGACGCAGGTGCCCTGCCTGGCTTGGCACAGCCGGCCCTTCCCAAATATCTTGCCAGCCACATGCATGAGATAAGTGACCTGGGAACCTGCTGAACTGTAAATCAGTCTCCATTCTGGGCACTTTCCACGTGATCATCAAATCCTGGAGCAGATACATCCTGCTATGGCAATAATTAAAAAAAAAAATACAGAAATATTTTAGAACCAGTGGGAAAATTGTTATGCCTCTATCAACATCTGAAAAGAGCCATCTATTTAAACTTTAAAAGTATCTCTCTGCCTTGGCCTTTGAACCTAAAACCCCAGAGACAGATGCAGTATTTGCATTGTACAACCAATGATGGGCTGTAAACTGGTAACTCTACATGTCTGTGGGAGCTGGAAAGAATAATCTCTGCTGGCAGTCACCTATTAGGGCTTGACGGGTTTTAAAAGTAACAATTTCATACAAAGCATCCTGATTTAGTAGTAATACCAGGCCCTTATTTGTCAGTTGACCACATTTGCTAATATCATTTATTCAAGGTCCTACCCACAAATTCAGTCTTCATATTACCCCACTGAACTGAGACAAATTCACTCTAAAACAAAAATCTTTCATCAAATCCCCAACAAGTCAGTGAAATGCTCTAGCAAGCACCAAGGAATAGGTCCAGAGAAGTTTTTTCTGCCCTGTGGTTTTGCCTCTACTGTTTAGGTAGCAATCATATTTGTTCCTACATTTTTGGACGACTTTTCTCTTTTAGAAGTGCAACAGACCTGTTCTGCTGGAGAAACAGTAGGAGGGAAAGTTTTTCCAAGAAGCTATACACATTAAAATGAGCCAACTGCACGCTGCATGAAGTTATGCTAGCAGGAGTAGGGCTTTTTGTTCGTGACACCAGCCATCGGTGAGACTCGGTGCTATCTTCTGTAACCCCATGTGTTTGTCCATGAGTTGGCATTGGCTGCATGTTGCTGCCTCCCTGCCAGCACAGCTTTCTGTGGCTGCCCAATTGTCTAAACGAAGAGGAGGGAAATTATAGGGGAGAGCCATCAGCTCTGTATGAAACTGAAAATGGTTTTCCATGTTTATAGCACTAACGCCTTCGTAAAATCCCAGGTACAGAACGGGTGGCGAAAACTCGGTTTTGAAATGAGCAGGCAGAGTTGAGGAAAGTGCTTTTTTAACTGCTGCCACAAACATTGTTGACAGCTAAGTGACACTGGAAATCCAAATGGACGGAGGGCACGGCAGAGCTCGTCAGTTTTAACTCTTTATCAGAGCACGTTTAATGGGACTTTATGTTCAGCCATGTGAACTTTGAAATACCTAAGTTCAAATTTCACCTTCAGACTTCCCATCTGTTCTTATTTCATCCTCAGACTTTCCATCTGCTCCCATCTAGGCCTTCCTAATGCCATGCCCAGTCAGACGGTATGGTTTTACCAGGTGCTTCTGTCTTGGAAATTTTATGGCATATAAGAAACAATAAAAATTTATGTTGTACATGTTACTTGTGTTAATTAATTCCATTGCACAACAATGTTTTTTAAATTATATTGTCCAGAAAGTCTGTTAAAATCTACTGTAGACAAATATGGCAATATTTTATAGCTCCTAGTGCCAGATGGGTTTGGAGTTCAGACATTTACACTAATGCATTTTGCACTTAGGTGCTGTGCTGGGAAAAATCGACTCCCAGTGACAAAGAGTTAACATTAAAATATTGTTCTTAGCTAGGGGCAGTGAATGCAAGGTGAAGGTGTCTTTTCCTGTACCAATTTTTGCTGGAGAGGAGTACATGATAAGCTTTAAAAAGTGAGAGATGTTATTTCCTAGTACTAATATGTAAATATTTTCATGTCTAGAAGAGCAAGAATGTGCTGGCTAACAACCAAAGATGTGCTGGATAAAATCCCCTCCACCTGTTCAGAGGGCCATTGTGCTAGAAAAGAAAGATCATAAAATAAGCAGTGTTAAGTCCCATATCATAGCAAATTTAGTAAGGAATAATTTGTGTATTAAAGAAAGATTCACTATCCAAGGGCATTCCTGTAACTTCTTGCTTCAAATCACTGAACTCAAAGCCAACAGACATTCTGAACTCTGAGTGCAAACAGTGGGTTACACAGTGGGGCTTGTTTTGGACAGTGTTTTTTGTTTGCTTGTTTGTTCCACAAGACTGGGTAAACAAGGCTTTATGCCAAGTGAGAGTTTCCTTCCCTCGATTTTGCTCCCTCCCAAGCACTCTAGCGGCTATGCCTCCTACACATGAGGAATCCAGAATGAGCCCAGGGATTTCACGTTTGAACCCAAATGCTGTTAGATACCAGACAACAAGGGCTTCCCCCCCAACAGCAGATTCAAAAGCAGCCTCCTGCAAAAGCCTCTGTCATCTCCATCACCACGGGAAGCTCCCCAATGGCCAAACAGAATTTGTTTTTAAGTGGCAGCTCCATCAACATCACATCACTGGGGTTAAAAGGTGCAGAGTTGTTGACGGGGGAATGGCTCTCAGCAATAAAAATGGAAAGAGCAGCTTGTCTCATTTTCCTTAGAAAAAGAGATGCTCTGGAAAGAGGACAGGGAAAGGACAGGGGGTGCAGACTGCTGTATCTATTCAAGTGAACATAAAGCTCGGATATTATCTTGTCTAACAATTTTTGGAAGCTGACAAACAGTTACAATTAATGCCGTTCGTTTGCTCAGAGATTCAAACAGGAAATTATATCATTGTGAGAACGGGCATTTACAATAATGCTGTGATTCAAGAATACTTTTGTGAATAAAAGAAATAAGTAGAGTTTCCTGCTTTTTGTGCTTTTATAATATGTCATACTTATAAATCCTCACACAGCTGTGGGTATTTGTCATGATAATCACGAATCTTCATACTTTCCTCAAATTTTAGTGCATGTGATTTGTTCCTGTAAATGATGCCAACACTGCAATTATCCCCATACTTTTTTCCATATTATTTTGTTTTTAAAGTCACAATCTCATTTCAAGGGAGAAGGCATGATACCTGTGTGAATTATTGACTAATTGTGATGCACAAGTAAAGACTATACAGATATAATAACCATTTTACAAGGAACCCACAGACTAAAATCTGTTTTCATAAACTATTCAATGAATATGTATGAGTTACAAACATATTCATGAACAGAAAAAAAAGCTAAATTTGCAATTACTATTTGTGTTGAATAATTTTGATTTACGAATGGGGACATTTTGTTCAAGTTTGCTAATTATCAGTTGGTTTGCTCGTCTGTGAACTAGATTATTCTAACGCAAATTGGGAAAACAAGTTAATATCCAATACTTCCCATAAGTTTTGAGGCTCTTCTATTTTTTTTAATCTTTTAAAGCATCTTAGATAATACCTGATTACCTAGTTGCAGGTAAGCATCTTTCTCAAACTGACACATAGTTTAACTTTAATAGGTATTAATATGATCATGATCCATTACCATTTCACTCATTGTTTTTTATTTCAATAATGATGAGGCTGAAGGACTTTGAGAATTAGTTGTAGGATATGGACCCTTTTTTTCTGACCAGTTTGGACACACCCCAGGCCCATAGTAGCCAAAAATTGCTACCATCTGTTGGCCAACCTATTTGAAATGAGTTGGTGGTCAAATTCAGGCATCTCTCACACATTGCAATTAAATATATTGCCAACTTGTCACGAGTGTATTGGGGAATTACTCCCAGAGAAGGTGGTGAAAATCCCGTCAGGTTAAGTGTGCTGTTAAAACGTCCACTGGCAAAAGCAAGAGACAGTATGTTCCCAAGAGCAATCCCATACCAACAGCAAAGGGTTGGAGAAACCTGATGGGTCCATTGCTGTGATTCTGCTACTGGTTATCAGTGGATTAATCTGAATGGAAACCTAATACTGAAGGTACTCTTTTTTTTCTTTTTTTTCCTTTTCCTTTTTTTTAATACATGCAAGTTCTCAGTATGGGGCTTTCCTGGGTGTTTTAAAAAGGCATAATTCCCGCTGCAGATTAATTACATTATACCATAAAGAGATGGTAGAAGCCATGTACCTCCACCTCCCAGGTGCCGAGTTGGCCCCTACTGGTTCCTGTCTTCCCTTTGGATAAAGCACCATCCTCACACTCCTTGCCATTTTCCTTCAGTTTTTGCTAGGGGCTACTTCTCTTCCCTCCTGACCCACGCAGGTCTCCTCCCTCCAGCTCTGTGGCAAGCAGCTTGCACGCCTCTGTGCCTTCCTCCATCCCCAAACAAACAAGATTAAAAGCTCTCTCTTTCTGACATGATGGCTTTGCCTGTGTGTAGGAAGGAGAGTGATATTTATACTCACATAAAATCTTAAATTTTCACACAGGAAATCAAAATCTTGGAAAATGCACGCACATAGTGACACTGTCTAAAATAAGTCATTCTATTGTTTTGTGTCTTCTAGCTTCCCTGGCCTGAGATTGGAAAAAACAAATTTGTGAATTCAGATGGGCACAGAAGGGAAAGGAGGCAGCTAGTGTGTTTGGGTAGAAAGGAAGGGTGCCACAGTCCTTTTGGAGGTACTCTGCAGAAGTCCTACAGGCCGCAGACCTCTGGTGAAGCCTCCCAGCCGTCAACAGCTAACGGATCAGGTCCATGCTAAGAAAAGTGGGTTCATAAGGAACAGCTCATTGGTCAAATCTGTGAAAAACAAGCAAAAACAGAAACACAGATTCGATTACACTCTCTCAGGACTAGGAGAAAATTTCTCTTCAAATCTTCAAATCCAAAGATTGCCCCTGCCAAAGCACCAGTGAGGGCGGTGAAGGCAAAGCAAGACCTGGAACACAGTGAGCAGATGATCAGTGATCAGTGATCAGGAACACAGTGTGTTGATCAGGGCTGGTTGTGTGCTTGTGCTGCTCTCTCCCACATCACCTGGACAATTCTCCTTTCTGTCATGGAAGCATTAAAAAGTGTCCATCTTTCTGCAACACAAGGCAAGAGGCACTCCCAACCTCAACACTTTCCTTGAACTGAATTTTTTTCTTCCAGCCATATCTAATTATCATGGAATCTTTTCAAATATTTTCAAAGGTTCCTCAATTACTCAGGCAAGCACTTTTACTTGTTTTATAAGTCCCATAAACCATAACAAAAATATCCAGTGCTTTTAATTCTTGACACCTTCAATCTTTTCTTGCTTCCTCCAAGTTGTAATTATTCCCAGGGAAACACTTTAAGTTTAGAGAACATCTTGATCACTAAAATGATGTCAATATATTACAGTACTAGATTCAAAATTAATCCAGCAGGAGATATATCAACTCCAATTAGCATTTACTGCATTTTTAATTCAGTACAAAGACTTTCCTGGAATCAAACATATCATCATAATTTTAATAATTCACAGTGACCCTCTGGGACCTAGAAGTGAAGTGAAAAACAGAGCAACATTGTCTTTTGTTATCGCTGTATGTTGTATAAGGATGATGGGCAGGGCCTGGATGATGGCAGTTGTTTTATAACAGAATTCTTTCTGTTTGGTTTTTCTTGTTTTCTTTTTCATAAATAGAAGTCTTTCAGTTCTTTCTTCTTCCTGGAGGATTTTTGCAGCTGTGGCTCCCTGAGGGACCTGCACTCTCAGTGTCTTTCAGCATTGACCACTTCTAGTTTGTCAGATAGAGTCTGACAAGCTTCCTAGGTCACCATGGTCTTGTAGATCTATGTTGGGCTTTAGCTGGGAATTAACTACTTCAGTTTCATCAGCTGCACTAAGGATGACTTCCTCCTTAGTATTCTGTTCTCTGTTTTTGAACTACTTCAAATGTCTGTTATGAATAAGTCATGATTATAGGAGTGTCCTCAGTAAATAACTGGTTGGGGGAGGATGTTGATTTGTCTGTTAAAGAGGAAAAAAAAAAAACTTAGATTCACCCAAAATAACATATTTTCTTTTTCTTCTTGCAAAAAAACCCAACAACCATGCAAACAAAAAAAAACACCAAAACCAAACAAACCCTGACTCATTCAACCCAAGATAATAAATGAAGTTTAGAAGACTTACTTTCATGTTTCTGAGGAGAGTTTCTCTTTTGCCTATTGGCCTCCTTGAGGGTTTAGGTGAAAGTCCGGATGAACTTCCAGGTCTTCGTGGGAAGATCCAGACTGATGCTCTCTAGCAGAGGACACACTTCCTGGCTGGTTTGTAGAAAGGAGCTCCTCTGGCATCTCCTTACTCAATGTATGAGTGTGGTTAGATGTTAAGTGAGTCAAAGAGAACCACAAGGCACTTCTCCCCAGTGTGGTAAGAATGGGACATATATGTTCCATAACCAATGCCAGTGAATATTTAAATATATCTGTAGAGAAGAAGACTGAATCAGTGGTCAATTCCTCCAGACCCATTAGCAACACCACAGGCACAGAAAGGATAAATGCTACTTCCCAAGTTGCAGCTGTCACCTCAACTCCTGGGCAGTCTGTCCAGCAGCTCCTTTAGCTCCTTAGGAATCACCTTCTATAGACTAAGTTTTACAGCCAATGGCAAGGTTTTCAGTGCTGTCTCAGCTCTTGATTCTAGAAATTATGTGAAGCTGGTGTTAACAGTTCACATTCTGCATGGTTAAGCTCTAGTTGGGATGCCTAGCTAGACTGAGAAGTTAAATTGTTTGCCATAAAATGATGCTGTGAAATTATGCCTAAAATTAAATAACACTATTTTTAGGGGCTGTAGAAAAGTGAGAGTAACAGTAACTGTAATCATACAAATGGGAAAGAAAAACACAGGACACAAAAGGATTTGGATGGCTCCTACAGTTAGTGCAATTTTGAACTCCATCACCACACACTGTGTCTCCTGGAAGAGGCTGACGGGGCAGGCAAGGTTTCTTCACTTTGGAAAACCTGTCCCCAGGGAATGAAAAATTTACTGTCTTTTGGATCTGAATTGATGACCCAAGCAGAACAAAATATATACAGATGGGGCATTTATCCACTTGGTATTGTTGTCCACCTACCACTTTCCCAGATAAGGCCTATCCATGAATTTGCCTCGAGAGGGAGCACCAACAAGCAGCAAGGACTTCTCACCCATGTGAGCTGCCAGATTCTATGCAACCAACAAACTAACCATTTCCATGAGCCAACGGAGTCAAGAATGAGGTACCACTGGCATGTGCTGTCCTCTCCATGCCAGTCAGAAGCCAAATTATTCCATGCTTTTTGGTATTAGCAGTAATAGCTCATTCCAACATGCCAGTACTTTCAAGAGCATCCATGAATGACCCTTGACCAGGAAACGTAATATTGCAACCCAATCCAAGTGCACGTTTAAGGCTACAAAGGCCAGGAATGGGTTCCTATTCATCCCAGGACTCTTACCTGAGTGTAAGTAGAAACTCCTTGGTTCCGCCTAGTTCATGTATACCTTTCTCTTTCACGTTGGCGAATGAACATCGCTGTCCCCAGACTCTGGTATTGGCTCCCATTCCTGCCTCCACCAGTATTTTGGCAGGATTTATGTCCAAAGAGCTATGTATTCAAGGCCATGTATCAAATGTCATTATTTATTTATGCCATTGCGTCTATTTATTTTGCTCTATCCATGAACCCTGCATATATTCCCTAACTGTGTCCTCAAAGCCCAGTGAACCTTCAAACCTTTCCATGAAACCTAGAAATTGGTCTCTGTGCTTGCCGAATGGCAAAAGCCTTTGTTTCCACAGAGGCTTTTCAGACTGCAGTCTCTTGATCTTTGAAATATCCTGAGTCTTCAAAACTGTTTTTCTCCCTGAGGACTCAGAAACATCCTCCTGAAGTTTTCTCTGATGGATAGAAACGGGCAACCTCAATGAACCCAGATATCAAGTCCTAAGCCTCAGAGATCCTTTTGTAACTGAATAATAAATTCCCAGGTGGACTGAAGGGTTTGGTGTTTCTTCTGAAACCTGGAGGCATGTGTTGTGTCCAGAGTCTTGTGTCCAGAGTCTTAACTAAACTTTAGGGATGAGGGAGAATCCTGTCTCCAGAAGAGAGCAGCATCATACACTCAACACAAATCTGGAGGAGAGATTTGCAGGATTATTGTAGAAGCTCCAACCTTCATGGCAATAGGTAGTCCAGCCTAAGTGCACTGGCACTTCCCAAACTAGTTTTCACTAACTGCTGAGGCCTTTCTTAACTCCCTATCTCTGCTCCACTCCTGCCTCGTATCCCTTCTCTTGGTACAACCTTGACTTCTCATCTCAGTCCTGCCTTGGGTACTCCTCCAGTCATAGGTCTAACTTCTTCCAGTCTGAGCTGTAATATCATTGAACCCTCAGAGGACCTAAATTCTCATACATATTCAGAAGTCCTTGGCCTGGCAAGACAGGTGGAAGCAAGACATCTAACCTCCTGGTATTTCAGAGGTGAGCAAGGAAATCCCACATAAGCCTTCAGAGGAGCCTGATTTATTAGGATGCTCTTGATTCATTCAGATAGCACCAGATTCAGTACAAAAAAATAGGGTAATGCAGTTACACTCCTCTTGGCCAATAAGTTCAAGTGTTCTTTTAGGCAGCAAGTGGGTTGAAATCCACAGCCTGAACCCACATTGCAGGTCTCGGGGGGTATCCAGAAACTAGGCTATTGAATGGCCTGGAATAGCATCATTCTCCCTTCCCTTCCTCTGAAGCTGAGCCATAGAATGTAAAAGTAATCACAATCCATGGTTGAGAAGAAAATATGAAATAAAAAGTAAAGCAGAGGAGAAGGCTTAATAATACTCAAAGTCAGAATTGGATTCATAATCTTTCTCCAAATTTCTGAAGCCAAGTAATCCAGACAATAGTTTAACTCCCTAATATTCATGGAGCTGATTCTCATTTATGCTAATGTCCTTTATGTCCTGCATTAACAGTTCATTTAAACCTTTTTAAGGTCCCTTTACATCTCTAAAGCAGTGTAAAGGAGCCATATTGTAAGTTAGTGTAGACTGGAAACATTTTCTCCACTATTATTTATTCAGCTTTGTGTGGATTTCTTTGGTATGGAAACTATATGAAGCTTTAATTGAATGTGTCCCCACAAGTCTTAAAACATTACTACTATAGATGATCATTTCCAAGAACTGTTCTCTAGAATTATTTATGCGCCACTCTTGCTAAGAACATGAAGATTTTGCTAGTGAATATGAATTATCATATAGAATGCTTGGGCTTTCACCAGGACTTGCATGAAATGAAAGCATTGACATAAATGAAAGGGGTGCCTGATTTTTCTCATGGCTTTCTTGTATACTTAGAAAACATTGCCAAAATGTTGCATCAAGGACTGCTTCATACTTCTGTCTAGAGCATGCGGTGTGCAGTTCACCTTTGCACAGAGAATGAGCAAAGTGTATTTTTCCCAGCGGGCCTTTGGGTATGAAGGGACTCCAGTCACTGTGCCTTTTGCACAGTAGTGAATTCAACCAGGATGACTGCCAGCTCTGCATCTTGCTAAGGTCTTTTTAGACCGAGAATAACCCAACCCAACTCTAATAACCAAACTCCATTCCAAAATGGAGTGCTGCAGTAGTGGTTTTCTATTTTCTGTTGCCTGAGCAAACAGTTTGCATGGTGATGACTGCATAAGAGCTTCACTGATAAACTGTTATAAAGTGTTTCATTTGGTTGTACTGAAGCAAGTTGATCTTGCTAAGCTTTCGTCTTGAATGTAAACTATTTGAGCCACTGCAAATAATAGCATCTATGGGATAAAATAACAATTGCTTTAAAAGGAAAATGCAGTATTTGCCTTCATGTAAAAACAATTCATCTGTAAAATCTCTCTATCTCCTTCATTCTTTCTCCACTAGGCATAACCTGCAGCTCCAGCTGCTGAAATGTAGCACACAGTAACAAAGGCTATCAACTCCACTAACTTAAAGGTCTTTGAAAAGCAAAGCTGTCAAAGGAGGGTGCTGATTTTAGTAGTATCTCAAATGCAAATTGTTGATTATTCTGAATTTCCTTCCCAAAGTAACCACTCTGAAAAGCAGCTCCTTTTATGTGGCTCAAAGCTATCTTGGAGTCTTACCACTGATCTCTGTGGGGCCAATTTTTCAAATTACCAGTAATTCTTGGAATTAAAACACTGTATCCCACTTCCAGCAATGTTTTGCAAATCCTCTGGCTTTCTTTGAACTAAATGCTCCTTAGGCTCCTGCTTTATCCTTCTATCAAGCTCACATGTCTGAGTGGCTCAGTATATAACACATTATTATCAAAAGAAGGTAGATGTCTACTATTAGAGACAAATTGGAAATATGTGCTGGGGCATGAATTCATCCCGCTTAGCTATAGACAGCAAACTAAGGTGCATGAATTAGATGTGGAAGTATTCTAGGTTGCCTATAGAGTCAGCAGAGAGAGAAAAGCATTTTCTGGATGCAGAAATCTTTACTGGCTTGACTGGCTGGGAAAGGTGGCAGAGCAGTTGTGTGACTAAGTCGAGGTGCCTGAGTCTAGCATGAATCTGCACCTGAGTCTACGGTGAAATATGGTTGATTCATAGAATATTAAGATACAAGGACTTTAATACATGTTCCTGTCATGTTCCTGCCTGAAAGAGCGGATTTTCAGTAATGAGCTGCACTGTAGAATGACAGAGTAGTTTGAGTTGGAAGGGACCTCTGGAGGTCAAGTAGTCCAACCTGCTGCTAAAAACAGGGTCAGCATCAACGTCGGATGAGATTGGTCAGACCCTTGTCCATTTGACTTCTGAATAGGTCCAAGGGTACAGACTCCACAACAACACTCTGATTTTTTTTTCCCAGGGGTGGAGGGGGTGATAGTTATTATTGCATAGAAACATCTTGTGAGTTTAAGGTCAAACACACCAGCAGAGAAAACCACATGATGAACATTTTTGTGCTAGTGACAGATACACTTTTTAACCAGAGTGAATGCAAACTTTTGGCTAGATAAATATACAGGTGGATGAGCCAATATGAAGCCACAGTACACTGCTGAACGTTGCAAATATTTACTGCATCTGGGGTCACACCCAGTGTTTTGAAGACGTTAGCGCTTACATAGATTTGCATGGACTGTGATCATGCACACTCCTATTGGAGCCCCATCTTGTTGCCATACCTTCAGGGATAAATACACGTTTCTTTACATGCTGAAATCACTTAGCCTTAGCTTAGATTTGCTGCATGTGAGGACTTACCTATCAATAGCACTTCCCAGGACATGTATGCTATTATATGAATTGTGACAAAGCAAAGGATAAGTTGAACAGTTATTTCAAGGATAAAGACTACGTAAGAATCTAAAAGGATCCCAAAATGTAAACATTGAGATCCACGTATCCCGACACAATTAATTTTTTTATTCCTATGTGTGATATCTTTTTTTTGCCTTAAAAAATCTGGGAAATCAACTACTGCTTCCATAATCTGCACAAGGGTCTAAGGATCATGGTTTTAGGCATATTGCTGGAAAAAAAAATTCTATTTGCAGGGTCATGGGTGCTGTTATAAGAGCTTATGGACAGCAAATACTTCTTGTCAACTTGCAGCATTTGTTTCTGTTTCTTTTCCTAAAAGCTGCCCATGTTGTCTCTTTTACAAATTAATCTGAAATTTCAAAAGACCACACACTTGGCTTTTCCATTATTTTTTTTCCAGAAGCCCCTAAAAGGGAGAGGAGCCTTGTTAATTTCTTTCCAGAATAGAGTTTGAACTGGAATTCCACTGGTGAAATGTTATTTTGTTCTGGCCAGCATCCATAAGTTCCATCTTCATATTAGAAGTTTATCGTCTTGCTTAAGCTGGAACTGTGTCCAGCTGGGGAGATGCCATTCACCTCCCTTCATCATCTTACTAAATATTCAGAGAATGAATTCAAACAGCTAAAAATGTGTGGCTTATAATATGCAGCTTGAATTTATAGTAACACTATCTGCACACTAATAAGGAATTTGCAAGCTATAAAGATGATTATCTTTGTCCTTAAAGATTTATGTCTTTAACCAGGCCAGTTCCATATTAGCAATGATATGCTAAGCAGTCACTTATTTTAGAATTACCAACATTTTCCATACCCTCTTCTTTTCAGCAAAATGCACAAAGCTCAGAAATTCAAAATGAAACTGAGGTTAAGATAGAAGTTGTCATAATAACTATTTAGTCCATAAATTTAAAAAAAAAAAAACAGATGTCAGCCTGTTATCCCACCAAACAATTTGAAGTAGGAAGTCCTGAATAACCTCATTGCCACTGCCTGAAAATGGATTAAAAAAAACTTCAGGAAATTACTCTTTTGATCTTAATAATATGTAAATTTTCATCTGATCTCTGCTGACAGTCCACGGTTCTTTGAGGTCAAATCCATTCCTTGGTTCAAACTCCTGCATTTCTTAATGAAAAAGGGTGTTGCTCTGCACAGCTTGAGAACTTCCTCATGCAAATGTTTACGAGGAAATATTTCAGTCATGTTTTTAGAGACTATTTACAAGTGTAGTCCTTTGGGAGCAGTCACTTCACTCTCAGTAGCAGGGGTGGTTTGGTACATTTGAGCTGATCCTCCATGAAAAAATGACAATCTGCTTAATCAGGTCTCACTTTCAGCAAAATGCTATGTGCAAACTGGTCACCCTGTGTGTTTTAGGTTAATTAGGAGATCAGCCATGCATTTGGAGGATCCAAAACTTCAAGATGTGTTAGAGATCAGAGAAACTAAGGTATGGAGTGCAAGTCCCAAATTTCTTTTTTTACTGCTTGAATGTGAACAGTTAATCTGGGAACGTGCCCAGCGAGCTGCCGCCAGCCCACACGGTGCCTGTGGTTTTGGGACAGCAGTGGTGGCCTGCAGGGTCCCAAGAGTCATCGCCCTCCTCCCCAGTGCCTGTGTGGTGCTACCAGCCATGACCACTGCTCCTCTCAAATCCTCAACAGCCTTCAGGCAATGAGCATGAAGTATAGACATCTCAGACACTTTAGCAAGAGTCAGAAATCTCAGAGGAAACAACTCTGTCATTCCTAACCTTCTGTTTCTCCATCATGAGCCCTCGTGTTTATATCTGCATCACCTTCATACCTGAGCCTCCAGCAGCCAGCACGAGAGCATTGTGGTTCCTTCTAAACTAGTCAAACACAGTTTATCACTGTAGTTGCCCAGGACAGTATGTTTTATTTTATACACCAAAGGTAGATTCAATTTGGCAATACATTTTCTTTAAAAGTCAACCTCTCTGGTGCAGTAAAATACATTAGGTTTGATGTGCTTGGCTATGAAAAGCTTTCCTTTTGCCAAGGCTACATTGTCTGAAGTCTCAAAGTAGGAGTTATCATGTTATTTGAGATGAAGGGCAGAGTAATTCGTGGTGCTTGGGCATGACACGTGTAATTTTACACTTTATCCGTAGGTGTGATACTGAATTCTGCCAGAGCAGGCACCTGGTATCAATGTTCATTCTGGCATTAGTTCAGCAAAACTCACAGCTCCTGAGAAAAAGCACACGTTTCTGTACAGAAAAACAACCTGAAGTGTCCAGAAATAGGTTAGCATTAGAAAGGAGTGACCTACGCAACAATTTGTGGGTGACAGGGAGATGGAGGGAGGTATTCCTCTGGGGTTTTTTTGCTTTTGGGGTGATGTGGCAAAAGCAACTGCTGTGTATCTCTCTCTATCTCTTAACAATTGTTTGGAGAATTTTGCTCATACTAACGTTTTAATGCAGTGTTTATCCTAGAGCACATTAAATAAAACTTCATTTTGCTCTTGGGAGGTACTTTTCCTGTTATCTGCCTGCCATAGCTATTTGCTCCTGGCAAAGAGATCCTTGAAGAGAAGGAAGACTTTCATCACAATTTTAGTGGACTGAGAATTGCAGCAGGCTCCAAATAAATGATGTTTCTGTGGGCAGGCTAGGCACTGAGCATCAGGGGAGATCATTATTTAACATCAGTGCTGAGAAGGTCATTTCTAGTGTCAGTTCTAGGATGAGTCGTTTAAAATCATTCTTGGAGCTACTGTAGAACAAGTTTATCAGATTCATACCCCTGATCCGGATTATTAACATGCAAGTGTGCGCTCCTCACAGAGAGGGCAGTTGCAGAGTCTGGTCCATTTTTCAAGCTGTATTTCCAGAAATGAAATAATCCATTGTAGAAACAGCCACTAGTTTAAAGCTGGGTCAGCTGGTGAAAACTGCCAGACAGCCTCACATTTCCATTGCAGGATATGAACCTTGTTATCCACACATTGGTATTTTTCAAACTGCAGCTTTTATATAAAAACAGAAGTGTTATGCTGCACATGAATGGAGGTGACTGATTTCGCAGCAGGTCTCTGTGTACAAGCTACTGTAAAAGATAGACAACACAGGATTTAGCAGGCCACTCTCAGAGTACTAGCCATAGCAGCATTGTTTCACATCTTTGAATTTATAGAGACAGACCAGTGTAATGAGAGAATCAGTGATTCATTTCACCCACCAAATAAAAGAAGTATGTTCCAGCTGTCATGACTTGCCATTAATAAAAGCACCTGTACTTTGAGCTAGATAATCAATAACACTCTCAATTTTGGAACGGGTTTTTATACATTTTATGCACAGTTATTTCTTTTTTTTTCTAATTTTATTGGTTTGTTTCTTGTTCTTCACCAAATCAAGAAGAACCAAACATTGAAATAGTGAATCTGAATCTCTCTGTGTTTTTCCACTGGCATAAACTGCACTTTTGAAGATCAAAGCCAGCACCTCAGCAACTGAGGTTTAAGTGTCATTTGGCATACTGAAGAAAAGTTGAGAGCTTTCCTTTAAGTAGCATCTTTAAAGCTATGTGTTGAGAAAGCTCTCTCTAGTCCCCTCTGCAAATACCCCATACAGAGCAACAATAAACCATATACTTGTCCTGCTGTCTTTTCCTGCAACTATTGCAACGGCAGCAATTTCTACTGTAAAAGATGCTATAACAAAAGTTGACACCCCATTTGACAAGTCAGAATGAAGCAACACAATTTGGCTGCACAGTTTTGAATCTCTGAAGAAAATTTGCAACATGGTTTGAAAAATTCCGCAACTGCAAAATGTCACTGGATAATATTTTAATATTAAACAAATCGGAAAAAGTTATGCCTGTCCACATACACTTGTATTGAGATACACAGAGAGAGAGAGAGGCAGAAAAAACATGCTGTAGTTGTTTGCAGATTTCTACAGATGTTTATTCATTTTCTCTGGTTGAAACTCTATTTGGTACGTGATCAAAAGCAACTATATAAAGGAGTTTGCCTTCTTTAAGAGCATTCCTTCCATTAGTGATAGTATTAGAAGACAGGCCAAAGAGAGGATTTCTGAATGGAAATCTTGTTGACAGTTGTGGTAATCCAGACCGTAATTGGCTATTTTTCCATGTGGTTGTTGGGCTGGGATTTTGTTTATGGTTCTGGTTGATCACATTTTCATGTTCTCTACAGTCTTTGACAGACAGCTTCAAACTAGAAAAGCACAGCTGTAATCCAAAAATATGTTCATATCCTCAGTTACCACAATCTTCTACTGCTTTCAGGAATTATTATGCTATGCACTTTACAAAGGGTACAAAAAAGTCCATGACAGTTATTATCAAATTCATCTGTAACCTTCCCAGCAACGCTGCTCAACCAAATAGCTGTAAAGCAAAATTTTGGCTTTGCAGATCAGTGTAATAATGGGAGAGTTCCTCAGAGAAGGCCTAGCACAATAAAAAAGCACGACGTTAAAACAGTTAAAAACACGTATGTAGAAGTAGCCTAACTCACGTGACTTACCCCATCTCAGAGATGCAAAGGTTAGAGTGAAAACATTAGATCATCTAGTATACCTCTTTAATTCAAATCACAGAATCTCATCCAGTTACTCCTGTATTGAAGTCAGCTGCTTAGCCTTGCCAAGAAAAATCTTCTGAAAAGATATTGAGCCCTGATTTGTGAAGACGTAGTCATTCTTGCCAGTCAAGTTATTTACCTATGGTTTTTTAATTATACTCTTTGATGAAACTGAATTTTGGTTAGTGAGTGCACTATGGAAATTCTGAAAAAGAAAAATCTGTTGCTTGTGGCAATGGTAAATTAACAAACTTCATTCTACTCATCCTATATATCTCCAGAAGAAAAATGCCAGAAGTGTTTTGCAAATAATCCTGTGACAGTTATAAAAACAAGAGTTCTTTCCAGAAATCAATGGAGAAATAGGGAAAAAAATTATAATTAAGATATCAGGGATGATTGGAGGGTGGCAGGAAGGACACAGGACACTATGTCCACATTTTCTCATGAGTCAGATCCACAAAATCATGGTTGTCTGAAAAAAAATAAAATACACATACGTGATTTATAGCTAAAGATCTATATACCAATAAATGTATGATTCTTGCTGCTTATATCCCAGCTTAAAAGCCTTTGGGTCATACTTCAGGGTTTTTTTATTTCATTTTACATGTTTTTAATAGCTGCACCCCGCCAGTTCTAGATGGCTCACACACACTGATGCAGAGCTTTGAAATACTGAAGATTTCATAATGCCACCTGTTACAGTCATGCTTGTAACAATCTTGCAGAAAAAGTCATACACACACACACATATTTATCATATTTACACTGTATGAATCTGCCCTGCTGATTCTCTGCAGGCAGATCCCGTGCCTCACAGACGTAGGTGCCAGGTGCTCAGTTCAGAACTGAATTTCACTTAAACCCACTCAGTTTTTTAAATAATTCTACCAACAGCCCTTGGCCCCATCAACAAAACTTAGCATATCAGAGCAAAGGCCATTCTTTAACTCCTCATTAAACAAACAATCTATCCCAAATTATTTCCCTGGCCAATTTTGTAATTTTAGGGATGTATTTACTCTAAATCAGGCACCAAATTTTCTTTCTCAGCTTTTCTTGTTAAGACTTTCCCTCTCTTACAATTCTTGGAAGGGGAACATATAAGTTACATACACCCCTTCTCGCAATGCCTGCCAAGAAAAGATAGATCAAGTTCAGTTATATATACAAAAATACAGTGATGATTCCGGAATAAAACACATATCTTCATTGGCTAATGACTTCTTGGAAATTTACTGACACAGACCTTTGGAATAATCAATATTTCACAGAACAGCCAACAATGAAATAAGCCACAGCTGTAACAGTCAGTCACAGAAACTTATATACACTGCAGCCAAAGATCAGCAGAGAAGAGGGAGTTTTGCCCCTCTGTTTTCTACCTGACACCTAAGGCTGCATCTGACCTTGACATTCAGTGTTTTTCTTTTCTTTGGTTCTTTTCAATGGTAGAATTATATTTTCCTTACAGCGCAATATCAAAATAATTTCTTTTAGGGATATTTTCCCTGGCAAATCCTTTTCCATGAAGATTACAAAGATAAAGTAGAATCTAAAAGGCATGGAATAGGTCTCACATCAGCAATAACTGTGCAAATAGGAGGTGACTGTCTTCTCTTTTAAAGTCTTGGGATGAGTAAAGGGAGATGGATACTGTCTACGCTTTCCCTTTCTTCAAATTCCAGACTCTTAGGTCATCAGTAAACAGGGTGATATTGCATCTCTGCCACAGTGGGTAAAGTTTTACAGTCCATGTTTAGAAATGAATGCCCAGGAATATGGAGTTAATTTACATTTCTTTAAAGGCATATGATCTGAATTGAAGAGTGCAGATGTTAATGATAATAGAAATCAAGAAGACTCTTCCTGAAAAGGATGAAAAGTTTTGTCCTCACTAGTCCGCTCTTCTGGACGGCTTTGTTGATTCACCCTTCATGCCATTCAATCTAGCTAATTGATAGTTTTAAGTATACTTGCAAGCTTTTTATATTTCCCAGAAATATTCCTCGAGGGTGCTTACTGACAAATAACAAGTTAAGCTGCTAACTAAAAAAGGAGTGAGGACACAGTATCTATGAGTGGGCATAACACATCTGGTGAAAATATGTTACAGCTGGAAATGTCAATGGTCCATTCTACATGTACTTTTAAAAAATGCAGTACAGAATATATACATGTATCAATGACCTATCTACCTATAGGTGCAACATCAAGGACAAAGACAAAGTAAAAAATGGCATCTGACATTAGAAGTAGTATAAACTCTTGTGTTCTCTTACTTCAGGGAAAAAAAGGGTGGGGCAGGGGGAGAATGCCCTCGTATTGAGTCACTTATTCTGTTAAATCAGAACCTGAACCCTGATGGAGGAATCCTCTCTGACGGGTAAAGGGGTTGTCAGGTCTCCAGAAAGAGTGCTCCACAGCTGCAGCTGTGCTATGGGCTTTACCAAAGGGTGTGCAATGAGATAGATCCCACTTGTAGTGACACAGGACTTCACAGGGTCATCCTTCTCACAGAAAGTTAGCCAGAAACACCTGTATTTGCTTTGCATGCTAGTCTTTCACTGACTCTGCGCATGGGTTGTCACCATTTTCAGCCTGGGTTGCTTCATAGAAGTCCTGAATTACAGAAATCAGCCTGGTGAACCTAATGTTGTGAAACACATTTCATAGAGCAAAAATCTAGACTTAGTCTTTAAATCCTTGATTTAATTGTTATGTGGTATAGTATGAGTGGACCAGCTTTTCAGATGGCATAAATTAAAGCAAGACTTAAACCAAATGGGGAGCTGGCCTCCATGACTGGAAGCAATAAAAGCCAGGGGGTCCTCGTCTAAGCTGGAACAGACCAGACCAGACGTGGTGCTGCATTCTCCCACACTGCCACTGCACCCACCCCAGTACAGAGTGAATATGATCTCTCCAGAGCTGCAGAAATTATTCAGTTATTCTACATTTTGGGGGGTGGAAAAGTCTAACAACAAGTTGCCGTTAGCACCCATAGTACCTGTAGGTTATGGAGGGACTGACACCTGGAGGATCCTCTCCAGAAAACCATGAGTTTGGGGATGGACACCAGGCGGATGCTCAGCCATGGCACTGGAAGCCACACAGCACTCACCAGTAAATGCTACCACCTCAGGCAGCATCACAGTACAGCGTGACACCTCACAAGGAGCCAATGCTCTTGCAAATGAAATTCCTACATGTTGTTGGGTCCCCTCACCCCAACATGTTATAAGGATCGGATGATACAACAGCCACTCACAGAGTAGAATACCTTTATGAAATGCCAGTGAAACTCAGAGTCACAGGAGACAGGAAGATAAAATGTGTTTAGTGCTTAAGACGTTGCTAAATATTTGGGTAAGGTGGTGGGATTCTTTTGGCACTTTCTATCCTCTACATGTAAATTGCCTTTAAAAGCTGATTCAACCCCAGGCATGTTCAATGCAATTTCAAACAAGAGATAGACTTAAATATTAAGTTGTGAGCTTATGAAAGATGAATAAGAGAGGAAGATGAAGGGATGGAAAGCAAAGTGAGTAGGAGGCAAAAGAAAATGGCAAGGCTGGGAAAGTTTTTTTAAAGTTTGCCATGGAAAGCAAAGCAGAGATAAAAACTGCAGGAAAGCTCACTTGCCAAACGACCTGTTGTAAGAAGACATCCTCAAATCTGTAACCCAAGCTAGCTTTTCTGGATCATCACCACATATGGCTGCCATACGGCCCATTAACACCTATAGGCTGGGTTTCTAGTGTCTGGGCTGACTGCTGGGGAGATCAGATGGCCTGATCCATATTACACTTCAGGCTGGAATAACCCAGGGTGCTGGGGCTGGCTCTGTCTCATGGTCTGCCCACGAAGCAATCTAGTCTGCATGGAATTTCAAGGGGTGTGGTGAAAATCACAAAAAATCCTATCTCTAATACTTTTATTTTGCTTCAAGGCAAATTGTTTGCAAAAACTTTCCTTTTGATTTCTGTTATCCAAATAATTCCAGCTTAAATTGGAACTCAGCTATTAATCTGATAATGACATGGCTGAGACACATTCTCTGACGATTGATCTCAAATGACTTACAAGGCTTTACTTTACCTCATTGTCTGCATTCCTTTGCAGCCAGGAGTTCTGTCAGTGTTTAACACACACACAAAACCCCCTCAAATGTAAGTATTAAGATGATTACTATGTACCTGGAAATATCCTTTAATTTTAATTTTGTTTTATTTTATTTTTAGCTTCAAAGCTTTCCCAGGAATGAACACCTGTCTTTCACAGCATTACAAGAAATAGTCAGGTACCTCAGATGCTTTGTTGTGTCAAGTCCTCTAATAGGGACACTGTGAGTATAAGTCACATTTTAATTAATGATCAAAGCAAAGGACACCTGTAAATTTTGGTTCAGTTTCTTCAGTTCTTTGATATCAGGTTTATCCATTAGAAAAAGACTCCTTTGATGCATATCCTGCTGATACAAGGTATCTTTCATGCCTAGATGCCACTGTGACTGGAGCCTTACAAAGGCCAAAACAGAACAAGATTAAGAGAATACTACATTTTTCCCCCATCCCACGTATCAGTTTAAATCTTATCTCTAAAAGCAGCAAAACTCGCCATCCTGTACAGTCTTCTTTTACTCCCATGACCCTAATTTCCACTGAAGACTGCAGCTACTTTAGAAGGTGCCATTAGGAGGTCTTGTTAGGGTTGGGCCCTGAGAGTTAGTGACAGATTTGTGCAAACTTCGCAGCCTGCTCACCACCCAAACCAGCACCAAGACGCTGCTGGGGAAGGAAGAGACAGGGAAATGCCAGCCCCTGAGACTGCCTCCCCACTTCCACTGCAGAAAAATGGTGAGAAACCCCAGCTCAAATCTCTGTTCATTTCTAGGGGAACTGAGAAAAGGGGTAAAGTAGGAGCTCAGCCACCCCCATCAGCCAGTGTACGCAGTACATGCAGTACAGGAGGGACAAACCCTGCGTCACATGGACGTTGTAACACACCCTCCTGCGTGGAGGGGACGCAGAACCCAGTTTCAGGCTTTGCAAATATTGCTGGGGAGAGGTGAAGGGTGACTGGTCCTGGTTAAATAAAAAAATACTAGAAATATCATATGGCTTCACCTAAAAGATGAGTTTGAAAGCTAATGATCATTTATCATGAGGCTTTCTCACCCAAAAATGTGGCATGTGGCAGAAAGATCAGTGTGACCTGCAGTAATTGAGGCCGGATCATATCAGCAACACAGCTACTCAAATAAAGCCAGAGTCAAACCTCTTCCTCAGAAAATATCGAAGTCCTGTAGGTAAGAAGCCGTAAAGCTCAAAAAAAGCCTAGCATTTTAGTTGCCTGGATTTTGGAAAGCCTCTTTCAAACTAAGTCTAAAGACTCAGAGAACGTCATGCAATGGTTTAAAAGTAAAGTATGCATACATATTGATGACAACTACATGGATTCTTTGCCTAACTTTGCCTATCCAAAAACTAGGTAACTAGCCTAAATAAGTCATCCAGGTTTCCTCTACAGTCGAATGTGAGCAACAGGTACCTTCAGAGTGCAATGCCCTCTGTCATGGGAAAAGATTCGTGCTCCAGAGGTGCCTGACTTTATATAGAGAAAATTGAACACTCAGTGACTAGAGTTAAGTGAAAATAATCCCATTGCTAAGTAAAATATAAGCAATTTGCAAAGGGAGAATTTAACTGAAAAGACAATTGGTTTTCAGAGGGAAGAAAAAGGATTTTAACTCAGCTGGATCCAGGTTGTCTGCCTTTAGCTTTCATCTATTTCTTTAAACTGAGTTTCAAAGGAAACTACACTCCAAAAGTTGGTAAGTAAAATGTTTATCTTCCAGAAATGAGTGATATTTGTTTGCTTTCCTACATGAAAACAAATGTGCAAATCCTTAGTAGAGAAAAGCTTTGACTAATGTGATAGCAAATCCATCAGCATAACTCCACACAAAATAACTCCTGGAAAGCACAAAGATTGCCAGAAATACTCCCTCCCACATGATGCAGAGCTTATAGACCGTTTTGAAGGATCTGGAGGGTCAAGGTGAAACATCAAATTCTCAGAAACAGCACTATGAAATCAAACATAAAACTTCTGATTATTTCAGTGGCAGAAAACCATCAAATCAGACCTGAAGCAATACAGGAACGTCATATGCTTTAGACATCATCTGCTTTGCTGCGTGTCTGTCTCTGCCTGCAAGGGAAGGAAGGAATGTACTTAAAAAGGAATAGAGGAGAAAAAAAGGGCAGAAATATCTCTCTACATGTCACATTTGGGAGAGGGGAAAATAACCTTGCAATATGTCTTTAGAAAATATTTTCTGCATTCTCTTTCCTTAACTGAAAGATACAGAATCGAACATCTCCCTGCCTAGACCCTCCCTCCTGCAGTACCTCAAGGCTTTGCAGTCATCAGTGGATTTACCTTCCCTGCATCCCTGTTGATGTAGGAAATTATCATTATCTTTTTTTTTAACAGATGGAGAACCATGACACAGGAAAGATTTAAGTATCTTCCCCAAAGTAACAAAAAAGTCTGAAGTTAAGCCAAGAGCTGAGCCCTGTTCTGTTGCATCGTAAGCCAGTAACCTACTCACTAGACTATCGTTCCTATTCATCTTGCCCTAACCTGAATCTTATAGCCAGTAAACTGTGCCTGTTCTTTTGCCAGGGAATCCAGTAATGTTCTGCATAGTTATTGTCACTAGTCCAACAGACTGCAGACAACACTTTTTAGATATTACTTCTTCTGTTGGTAAAGCTGCACCTCTGACCAGAGTGGGCTTAATACCTAATATAGAGCAGTTCAGGAATTTTTCCATGAAACTTTGGGAAAAAATGATTTGTTATAACCAAAGTTTTCCATACTGTCTTGCCATGTTCAACACAAGCTTTCTGCAGAAGAGTTTGTGAACCTTTAGAAGGAATTGCTTTTCAGAGAGATTGCTCGGTTCAGTCCTGCTGGTTAGGGCACTCTCTCAGGGTGTGATAGGCTTGGTTTGTGTCCCTGCCTTGCCTCATACAGAGAAAGTAGGTTTTGCAGCCCCTGTGAGCTACTGGCGGTTTTGGCATAAGGGTCTCTTGCTTCTGAGTAAAAATTCTGATGAGTTTCAGGTTCATCAAAGGAAAATCAGTAAATGTTTCTAAACCCTAGAAAGTAATTAGAGGATGGACAAAGTGGTGGCTAATAGAGCTCCCTTATCTCTGCCTCCACAATGAGGGAGGTTTTAATCTAGATCTGTAAGGCGTTCAATCTGATGGGTTTAAATAGTTCCTCTTCTGAGAGGATAAGAGTGTTGGTAAAGACATTCATACCGTCAGTTCAATTTATTCTCCGTTTCGCTGAACACAGATCTTTCAATTGTCCGCACTACGTATATAATAGTCTGCTCCCAGGCTCCAATCTGCAGTAACTAACTAGTTCTTTTGGCCAGAAACACAGGCAGGGAAGAGCAATGACTTTGCTGCAGGGTTGCACACTACCGGCAGTACAGATACAGCTGTGCCAAGCTTCTCTGTCCCTGCACAGCACAGAAGGAGCCAGTCCTTCAGCAGCATCCCAGCAGGACTCACAGTCCTCACCTTGCACTCGGAGGTCACTGCCTCAGCACGCTGCTGCAAAATCCCAAGTCCAGAGGCTGACAAGCAGCCCTCCTGCTCTTCAGATACCTAGCTTATTGACTCCAACCCAAGGTAAAAAAAAAAAAACAAAACCCAAAGTCAAGATTTCTCAGGGCAGAAAAAGGGAGCAGGGTCTCAGAGAAGACTCAACCACTTTCTTGTGTAGACCGCAAAGGAGCATAAATGAACCCAGTAGCAGTATTTCTGTGTGGAGGCATAGGAGTGACGCTCAGAGACGAGGGCTCAGCTCCCTGCTCTGTTGCAGACACTGTACATGACCTCTCCTCATCTGTAACGCATACGCAAACATTATGACACCCAGACTGACAGTAGCCTCTGTACAGCTTCAAGCAATGTATTTGCACAGGTGGGGTTCAATCCTTGGAGGGTGCCTCTAGCTGTTGCTGTTGCCCCAAACTTTGAGGAGTAAGCATGAATTCATGGTCTGGGTCTGCAAATGGGTAGTCTGAACTATTCTCAGACAAATGAAAATTTTAGTTTTTGAGGGGTTTTGTCCTGAAATACAGAATTCCCCACTTTGGAAGAACTGGAGGGGAGAGGAGCATGAGGGGGGATGGGGGAGCTGTTTGGGGTTTTTTTTCATGTGAATTGTTTTATGTGAACTAGTTCTGACTCCCTCGTGAAGCAACACAGACCTGACAGACATGCAGTTTATCAGCCATGCCTCGGATAATGAAAGAGGTGTCGTTAATTGAAACAAAGTGATTTTGCAGAACATTAATACCCTCAGAAGACTTGTATCTGCCCTTCATTGATCTAGGTAGGGAGGTAGTGCCAAGCAGCATTGCAGTTAATCCAGAGGAAGCAGATGTACTAACGTAAATGTGTAAGTTGGACCACAGCAATGGGGTTAACATATGCAACTGCACTGGCAAAATAATGCAATAATGAAAGTTGAGTTGCCGAAAAGGTAGTTTAAATTTCTGTCCTACATTGTATTCAACAGCAAAAATCTGGTAAATTTTGTGACAAAATTGTTCACTCTCTCTTTTCAAACATGGAAATACCAGTCCCTCTGTGCCATCTCAAACCATGAGGTGCCCTCCCTGCTGTTGTGTCAGCATCCTGCAGGGAAAAGGACTTGGCAAATACTCACCAAGAACACGGTGTTGATTCAACAATTGGAAATCAAGCTGATCTCGCTCCTGCAGGGGCTGAGGACAAGCACAGAACTGCAGTAGCTGGGAGATCGACGACACTCCCTTTCTTTCCAGCCCTCGGTACCACACACATACCTTTTGCACTGATTGTGGAGTGCTGCTGTTTGTGCACAGCTCCCTTCTTCGGGAGAAAGTGCAGATCATCTGTAACATGAGATGCAGAGCTGTATTTTTTTTCATGCCAGGCTGGTTCTTTACAGAATTCTGGGAATCCTATGTCAAAGCTTTCTATACTGATGAAGAAAATCTTTTTTTCCTCTCCCCTTAGTAAGATGCTGGAAGTATATCCATATTAGCCTTCTTATTTTTCTCATTTTACATTCTTCATTTATATGAAAATTCTAATTTGTCAACAGTAAAACTGAGTACAGCTAATGAAGCACGGATCCAGGAGAAAAGGCTTTATCATACCTTCAGAACAAAAGTGTTATTGAAATATAGCGCAGACTCTGATCTGAAACCGTAAAGGTCAATCTTTAAATAACCAGATCTTTTGGGATCTGACCTATCCAGAAGCATTTTAGCTTTCACTGGACTTTCTTGTTCAAATTCAGCTCTCTGGAAATAGAACTGTGTCCAAGAGTACATCAGCGGGGCAGGGCTATTCTTAGAATAACGAGTCAAAATCTGCTTGTCTCAATACTCCTCACATTGTCACCAAAACCGAGGACTGCAGCTGTGGATGCTGTTCCCGTTGTGCAGTACTGCAGCACAGCTGGCGTTTCATTCTCTACACCCTATGATTTAGCCTAACCACATTCAAGACAGGAGGAAGTAGTACAATTCCCAGAGCCCTCCCACTCTCAAAACACACGAGTTGCCATCCTGCATCAAACGCTTGAAACACTGAAGGGAGTAGTTGGCCATCAATTTTCCTATTGCTCATAGAAATAGTTTCTTATTAACCCCGACTTGGATTCTGCCAGGTCCTGACAAAATCTGGGAATGGGATGAATCTATATCTGACATGTATGTGCAGGAGGTGAGAGGACAAAGAAGGTAGGGGAATGGCAGGAAGAAATATCCAGGTTCTCAAGTCGTTGGAAGAAGTGGGTGCAGCAAGCGAGCAGCTCTAGGGATCCCAGGTCACTTGTAAAGGATAGCAGGGAACAGCATGGTTTTCTGAAACGCACATCAGGACAGGGAGATGTAAAAGAGGCCAAGGGGTTGCAATGTTTTGTTCTGGGAAAGGGGAGGAGGGGTTAATCTGCAGCCCCTGTTTCCTCTCACAACATCACAGGTGTGTCTAAAGTGCAATCTTGACAAGGTAAGCGCAGCACAGCAAATGGATGAGCTATAATTATTCCCAGGCAGAGTGTAGACTTAATTGCCCAGAAAATCATCCAAGAACTCTCTGGACTGTTCACATCTTAAGGCCTAATGCTGAATGACCCTTTTGTAGCTTCAACGTGAAGGTCATGCATGAAGTCAGCTAATCATGTTCAAGATGAGGAGGTTCTGACTGCCACATTTGTACCCTATTCCACTCCACAGCCTCTAGAGCCCCAGACAGAAGGCAACAAAAAGGCTGTATCATTACAAAGCAGAATGCTTTGGTTTGTTGTTATTGCTAACTCTTTGTCCATAGTTTTTTGAAAATCTGTTACTGTTTTCAATGAACCCAGAGCTAACATATCGCAAAGCATATTCTTATTTACAGAGAGAGTCACTTCAGTCACTTGGCTGACTCTTCTGAAAAAGATATCCATTTTTTTGCAAGGGTGGTTTTGTATCCAATAAGTCCTTGGTAGCATGCTTAACATGCATTCTTTGTAAATCCAGCCCTTAATTGCTAGTTTGTTCATAAATATACAGTGAAATGAGACATACATAGTCTATGTAATCTAGAACCCATTTAAGTCAGTGGAAAAACCCCTGTTGTCTTTCGTCAGCTTTGGAAGGGCCCCAGTGTTATCCCAGTGAGACCTTCCAAGGCTTTGAGCTTCCAATATTGTCACCATGGTCCAGTCATTACCAGAGAGGATATGAAGATAACCCCAGATTTGCTATTTTTATTGTTGCCACATTAAGAAAAGAAAAATTAAAAAGAAACACACCAGAAATACACTGTGCAAAATTGTAGGTCTAGTCCACATAGAAAGATTTCAGAGTAATGAGTGCTTTCTTGCCCTTCATTCAAGGCCAAGACTTACTCAGCAGTTCTCATTGCTATTAAATCAGCAAAACCTAAAGCTTTACATCATTTTCAAAGGAATTCATCAAAAAGCTTCATATTTTTAAAATCACAAAAATAGTCACAATTGTTACCATGCTTCCCTTGGGTCTGCAAGGGACAATGAAAAGATAATCATCGATATAGCCATATTAAATACAGCAGAAAATAAGGAACAAGGGAAGAGATAACTTACTCAAGCCTGTAGGCAAAGGTGAGAACTATCCCTATGTCCCCTGACTCCCAGGTTAATGTGCTAACCACTGAACCTCACTTTTTCACAAAGCTATAGCTTTAAATTCTCTGTGTGCTTTAAAAGTACACAAAACCTCTATAAAATCATAAAGAATAAAGCAAATGTCAAGGTTTCAAGAAACGTACCTCAAAGCATTTTTATTATCTCAGAGGGGAAGCATTCTTGATGTCAAACAAGTGAGCTTTCTGTTGCCAGTGAATTTATATTTGAGCATATCTGAAATAGAAGGCTTTTGCTGTGGTTACAAACCTGAAAGTATTTCAGTGGTTTGCAGTAAACTGCAAATAGTCCCTCAGTTCTACAGCTTAACACTGTAGTATGACATTGACAAATGTTAAACCAAAGCAGGGATTAAATACTGCACTTTATAAACCAGCTCTCAAAGCTCCTAGTAGTGGCATTTCAATAGTAAAAACAACATAATCCAACACAGGGGGTCAGCCCACAGGAGGGTCATTGGGAGAGCCTTTCGCTTTCCCATGGCGGCAGCATGAAATTCCCCATTCCTCCTGTCCATTCAGGATTTCTGAGCTACAGCCACAAGCCACTCACTTAGCTGTGTGCCAGGACTGTGCAGCTGCGAAAGCAAGTGGAAACCTCAGCCGAGTAGCTCTTCACAGGGCATTTAGACATATAATATTTTAGACTCGTGAGTGTGGTCTTTTAGACCAGACAAAACACAGAGGCGGCCTTTGCCATACTGTGGCCAGCAGCACACTCTGAAGGTTTCCTGGTACAGGAGATGATGAAAAGTAACGCACTGCAAATGTCATCAATGCATCATGACTCCTTTCTGATCATGATAGTTTATATTTGTTAATGTTATGTATGAAACATAACAGAGGCCTGAAAAATATCAGAGCTGCATTATGCCTTGTTATTAAGACAGATGCACACAAACAAAAGAAAAAGAAAATGGAAAAATCCTGAATGCTTTTTTCTATGCTATGACTGTCAGTCAAAGATTCTATTTTAGTTACACACTAAGGAAGCAGTTTTATGGTGGCATTTCCAGAGTTTATGAATGGGACTGTATGATGTGATTGCTCACTGTACCCAGCAAGTTGGAAGGACCTTTCTGGTCCCACGTTCTCTTTGCCCAAGACAGTTTAGCATAGTCACCATCCCCGTTCCTCTCCTCCTGCACCTTCACATGATGTCTGGTCTCTTTAGGAACTTTCTGTATTCCCTACTTCTGCTCCCTCCTGAGCTCACAGTGAATTACTCTCCCATACACTTTTCCACGTATTTTAAGGCATCGCAGACACCAAGAACAGATTTATTTGAGGCACAGTTATACTTCTCCAGAAGAAATCCAATTCCCAATGAATAATCTGTGATGATGGTTTACTGCATGTGACATAGGACCAGAGAGTCATATACCATAATACAGAAAGCAGTTCATCTCCTTATGATAAACCATCTTAATACATACTTACTGTCATGGATAGATTGGTTTTGAATGTAGAAGACCAAGCTGGGATGAAAGAGGGGATAACAAAGATTTCTGGACCTTATAAGAATAAGACCTAGTAAGGATTTTTACAAATCCCAGTTTGTTCTAATGTTAGTGAAGCATAACTGAGTGTGAGAACTTGAACATGATCTATCTCCTTTCCTGTAATCACCTTGAACCAGAATACTTAGCTGGACATGATGCAGAATGTGGATTGAGGCCAGTATCTCCAAATAAGGCTTCCTGTTAAGTTCCCTAAATCCTACTCTAGGCAGTTAAGTAAATTAGCTCTTTCTAGAGGTGCCAATTCCTGCATATTCAAAGACAATAAACAATCAGCTGTATAATTTTTGAGAGAGTTTTAAACTCCATGTGTATGTTGACTGTATGTTCCCTAATGAGTTAGCATCAAAACAATCTTTCTCATAGAAATGCTGCTGAATCATTGACTTCAGAGAACATTTGAGTCTTCTGGCAGGAACATGACATGGTTCCCTAAATTATTTGGTTAAAACAAGCCAAATGATAATAGATACCACAAAATTTCCAATTCTTGTTATGATTCATGGTCCTCATCTTTTCGTTTTTTTCCCATTAGGAAGCCAAAGGTAGTGAAAGCCAAGATATTATTTCAATGATATAAGTGAATCTATCAGATCAGCAGCCAGACTATCCTGCTACGGATGTACTGCCTGTTGCTGACACTAGCAATAAGTATATTGATCTGTGTTTCAAGTATAGGATTTATTGAAAACCTGTCAGGCAGTTTTCCCAAGGTCTGAGCATATTATATGCTTGGGGTACTGAACTCCTCATAGGTATCCTGTGGGATTGTTTAACTTTCTCCAGAGCAAAACTTCTGCAGCTTAATTCTCACACCACCTCTCATGGTGAGCTGTACTTTGTTTTGCAAGGTCAGTGTGACAGCGAATGACAGAATTGAAGCAGTGCGGTATGTATTTTGAGACCTTTCCCAGTGAGGCTCACAGGCGTATTTTAAAATGGACTAGTGACATCATTTAACTTTCAGGTCAGCAACCTTCTTCTCTTTCCTTGGGCTTCTGCAGCAAATAGTCTTTGTCTTCTCTTCAGATTCAGGGTGTGGAGAATACTTAGGGAATGTGTATAGTTCCTGCTGCCACACATAAATCTGATGCTTCATAAATAAATATGATGCTTATGAACAGATTCATGGAATGCTATCTCCACCTCAACTTTTCAACCTTTTAATCTTCACATATTCAAGCAAGGATTATGTGAGACTGAGATTCTTCAGGACCTTTTTGAAGTGCTCAATAGTCTGTATAATGTATTTCTTGCATCTTATTAGAGAAGAAGAAATATTTATTGAAATTATGTGTTTCACCATTGGAAATCTATAAAAATAGATGCACTTCTGTATTGCAATTTTATACGGTGTTATCTCATTTGCATATGACTTTACAAATATAAATTATACATATATCTATCCATACATATACATTATTGTGTGCACATGTAAACAAATAAATAGATTTATATAAAACCAGGTAACTCAAGGTTGTGTCCAGACTGAAGAACCTTAAAAGATAACCCTGCTTTTACCAGAAACATCTCAATTTGCCCTTTTTTCTGCCTTGTAACATATACATACGTATGTATATTAAGCTATATTTTATATAAATATATGCATATACATATAGATATATACATAATACATGGGTTAATCTTACATATTACACACACTTTTTAAATGCTCAACACGTGACACATGCAGCTTTCTGTTTGCATGAGCAGAGGCTTCATTACAAACCATGTTAAACTTTGTCCTTTCCTCTGGAAAACAGAAGAGTTCACATAAGCCATGTAAACAAAGAGCGTGCCACTAACACGACCTGTTAACATAATGTCACACTTATCTGATGTCACCATCCATCTACTTCTGTGTTTAATCTGTCAGCTCTCCAGGATGGAGTGTGCCTGGGTGTCCTGTGCCAAGCGCTCCGTGCAGGAAGTCTCCACACCGTCCCATTGCTGGCAGGCACTGTGATACACAGGAGCACCATCTTCATTTTCTGCCAAGTGCCTACATGGGAGACATGGGATGGCATTCACTCCTGTTCCTATTACTCCCTAGAGACAGTCTTGAATTCTTAACACACCCAAAAGATTAAGTTTCACATCATAGTTTTCTTTTCCTAGGATAGGTTGCTGTAATACATCTCTCAGTGGTATGAGGTTAGCTTGCACCATCACTAGGTCGCTTCTCAGTCAGCGACTCTTTGCATTTCCATTTATTACCATTGTACCTTGCTCCAGGTAGTCCAAGTCCTGCTAACCATGCTGACAGGAGGGTAGGTGAAGGTTTTTCATTTGTGGTGTTTCGGAGAAGGAGTTCTACCCAAAAGAGAGGGCAAGTTTCTTGAACCAGCAACCTGATGAACTGCTCTGGCCATGCTACCATTTATTACACTGTCTAATGCCAGTGCAGGCTTTCCCAAGTGGGCAAGTGGGAGCATCTTCTTCTGATCCTTGCTGTTACAATGGATAACTCTCAGACCTTCCCCCCCCCAAAAAAAAAAAAACCAACAACTGTCAATAACATGTTCAAACACTGAATGCTATACACTAAGGTACCAGGATATCTTACAGTCAGTTTATCTCTGTAATATATGCTGAAAATATTTCTTCTGCCTTCTATTATATTATACAGGTTCAACTTTTTTTAATATATTCCTTCATTCAAAAGAATAGATATTAAGGCTGGGAATTGTAAAGCTTTTTTAATGCTATTTACTCCCAATTCTCTATAAAACAGTAGGTAGAATAAATATTTGTGCCTCCGTCTTTAAGAGCAGTCATGTATATGTTTTACACTGCACTAGTATATGCAATGCTGAGAGACAGTCATGGTCACCAAGGTCAGCTTCGTTTCATTGCAGGATTCCTGAATTTCTCATTAGATTTAAAATAGCTTGCCATACCACACACCATGATTTCCATTGAAAATACTGGCTCGTGGCCTATGTACAAAGTATTTTTTCCAGTGATGGGTGAATATCAACTGTTCTCCTTAAAGAAAAAGGTAGCTGGTGTCATTACTAAAAGAAAATGCTTAAGAGCAAGAAGAAAACTTAAATGGAGGAGAGGAGAGGAGAGGAGAGGAGAGGAGAAGAGAGGAGAGGAGAGGAGAGGAAGAAGGGAAGAATACATCTAGCCTTGATAGAGCTTGCTCATAGGTCTCAGCTGAGGATTATCGCTGTCTCTGGGCTGCACTGTGGGACGTGAAACGCTCCAGCCATGTTTGCACAACAGGAGCCCATCTTGCACCACTGCTGACACCCGGCACCCTGAGCAGGGGCAGAAGAGCTCATGCTGCGCTGACCCAGCCGTGACTCTGATCTTCCCACTTCAAAGGAGGAAGACTCCTGCAGAAGTCAGGCTGGGATTCCTGAACTGTTTTTCACACAACAGATGAGCAGCATTTGATAAACCAGAACATATAGTATAATTAGGCCTCAAACAGCATATACTAATTACAAACACAGAATTATGCACATTTCTAATGAGGATGCTGGAGAGGGGCATAGGGAGAAGAACTCCAGCGAGTGCAGATGGTCCCCAGGAGCCGCGGCCACAGTGCAGAGGAGCTGTGCCTGGAGACATGATGCTACAGGGGAAAGGATACTGAGGAGGAGCTGGACAACCAAGCTGTTTAAAACAAAATTTTATAGTGTTTAGGCGTTGTTGCCACCAGGAACAGGCAAGGGGGAAGGTTAGCCAGAACATCAGGCAGCACAGGCAGCACGGGATCCAGCTCTCTCTAGCAGCCTCACAACTTCATGTGCAGGAGATGGCAGAAGGGCTTGCAGTTGAGGACACAGGCAAGGCACCTTCAGTGCAGCCTTTGTCAACAGACAAGACAGTCTGCTGAGGCCTGCTGTGGATTTAGTAGGCACACCACAGAGCCTGTTAGCTCCTGGGAGTCAAAGTTTGGGGCCTGTGAAGTGCCCACAACATGCTCCAGCAGAGCACAAGATAGATGTATTCAGGGTAGTTCATATCCACCAGTTCTGGTACCAGCCACAGAATGACGGCTTTCTCTGTGGCTTTACAGTACGTGCTGAATAGCACTGAATATCAGCTCAAGGGGAGGCTCTCAGCTGGGGTCCAGAGTGGGACAGGGACCCTCAAAACCACTCCAACATATCAACTGTAGAACAAAAAAGTTGAGGATCAGCAAAACTGGGCCTGAACACAAAGGTTTATTCTCCAGCATCCCTGTGAATAGTGTTGCTCCATCCAGATCAAGTTGCTCAGAGGAACTTACCTGCTTTCAGGAAACCCTAAAGACCTCACAACCAACTATCCAGCATGAGGCATCACTGCGATCCCCTTGCCACACCTGCCCCTTGTACCGGGGGCAGGGGTTACCACCAGAAGGCCTTTTCCCCCAGCCCTTCACTACTTTCAGATCCAGAACTAAAACTGGTATTTCAGTTTGTGCTCAGCCTTACTCTATTCCTTTGCTTTACCCAATAACCTGTTTTCCTGAAGGTCCATTTGCAGCCCATCCCAAGGTCAGTCAGGTGCCTGTCTTGCTCTAGCAGTGGCATAAATCCTATGCGTGGCCATGTGGGTGCTGTTACATCCTGTTATGACCCTCAGAAGTGGGTTTACCCACACAATGTGAGGAAGGAAACGCAGAAAAACTCACAGAGAAGATGGAGATCAAAGTTAGTGGTGGGATTACCAGATTTTACAATGACTGTATACTTCTGGAATATACAGGGAAATTAATAACCTGTATGTTTTAATACAGTACACAGAATTTGAGACTATAATACAGGAAATCCCATATTACATGGCATGTCTGGCAACCATAATGCTATTCTAGGAAAAGCAAATTTTATGCATGAGCGTGCCACAGAATTCTTCTGTGATGCTAAGTCACTCTGAGCAGATTTTCCCTCATCCTGTGTTCCTCGATTTTGCATCCTTCCCATTCCCCTCAGGTTGCCTCCATCTCTTCATTGCTAGGGTAACAGAAGGAAGAACAGCAGGAGCAGAGGATATTAGACCTTGCTATTAGATGCTGTGCCATAGCCATACGTGGAAACAAGAGGAGAAATTACAGAGAAAGTCGTGTTGTTCTCCTGTAGCCTTGGGACAGAGGATGCCCAGTGCAGATGGCATCTTCGGAAACCTAAGTGCCAATTTCTGCCAAGTCACTGCTGAGCAAATAAGAACTCAGGTTTCAAGAAACACATAATTCTGCCAAATCTGGGCACATCTTTACAGATAGGAAGAAAAGTGCACACTGTTTGTGATGAAATTTCCAGAAGACCTCAGGCTGAGGTCCCTACCCCGCATGGAAAATATAAGTGTGCTCAGGCCATTTGACATAAGTAGCTGAAAAATGGAGTCTTGTAATGGAAAACCTTAAATCAAAGAGACTTTTCCTTGCCTTGCTCAAAATAATTATATTAAAATAGAGGCCTTATACAGTACTTATTATTTGTCCTTAAGGTTGTTGTCAATTTTTAAGCACCATTAGACTGAATTTAGAGGGGGGAAAAAGCTTTTGTATGAGTAGTGAAGTAATTTACACAAGATCCCATGTGAGGTTGATGGCAAAACCAGACACAGAAATGGTAAGTGGAATCCTGCACTTAGGAAAGTAAAAGGAAATTTTGCCACTGATTTCCACAGGATCAACCTTTCTATACATGGTCACCCATTAATAGCCCAGATTCATTTTGCCCATCCATGAAAGACAACTGACTCTCACATGAAATGCAAAGGCTTTTTTAGCAGTACTCCTCAGTTTAGGACAGGTGGGGATAAATAATATTTTTGTTTAACTGAAATGTCAAAAGATATTTTATTTAAGCATTTGCAATTATTCAAACTGGAATTCGTCCAGGTCACTGCAGTTAGTGTCCTTCTTTCATTATGCAAACACATTTCTCCCTATTTAATCCTGGGTCTGACAACTCCAAATCAGAGGAACTAATTAAATTATTAAGGAAATATAAACCAAAACTTTAAAAACTAGATTTTCCTGACTTTCCTTTTATAAAAGAGAACCTGCCATGTTTTCAATACATTCAAATGTTTTTCTTGCATTTAGAGGGATAATATTCTTTTTTTTTATGGAATTTGTATGAGGTTCTAAAAGAAATGCCCTATGCATAGGAAGTCCATATGGTACGCTTACTTTGGCATGGAACCAGAAGGTCTTTCTGGTTTGATCTTTAACTTCTCCTGAGCCTCTTAAATAACTGTTAAACTCTATTTCTAGCTAGTTAAACACCTGTACTGGGTCAGAAGCTATTTCTCACAATAAGAAAAAAAAGTCTAATAATAACTTGTGATGGGCAGGTAGTGAAACGCCTCTTTCTTCCACTCTTGGAACTTGTGGGTACCTCCAAAATACTTGACAAATGCTTGGTAACCAAATCCATCTAATATCTCAGTGTTCACTCATGTATCTGATACATACGCAAAGCAAAATATTAAAAGATATAGCCAAGACTGCTGCAAGATGAGTATTATGAATGCACAAAACTTGCATCAAAATAAAAAAACCAAGACACCCTCTCTAGACCACACAGACTTTTTTGATCTCTCCTACTGCTGCCACAGAGCCAGAAATCTGAGTCTGGCCCCTGCCTGTGTGGGAAGGTGGGGGGCTCAGTGTGGAGCTCTGGGAAGTGCCATGCTGAAATACCTGGTTATCTGCAATCTCCTCCCAGTGCCAGGGATGTGCCCAGGGAGAGGGGGCGGTTGGCACGAGGCTGTGCTCCAGCAACATGACTCCAGAGCAACAACTGCAGAGAGGATTTGCTAGCCAGGAATCATTAGGGTGGCCCCAAGGACAGCAATGTCCTGAGCCACCTCCCATCCAAACTTACAGCCCACATGGTCTGCCAGCTGGTCTAAATCTGTGAGAGCAGCAGTATCCTATGGCCTTAATCACCCAGGAAATCCTACAGGCATCATGAAAGACTTCTGAGGAGTAATATTAGCACATTAAAGAGAGGAAGGCTAAATTAAGTAAACGCTAACTCTATGAGTCTAAGATTGTTTAAATAAGCTTGCAAAATACTCTCTTTTTAAAGGCATTAAAGTGAAATTAGATGAATTTTCTCCATTTGAAAATCTTGATGTATGCCTAAAGATCTGGTAAATGCTTTTACATGTATCCCTCAAAGAGGAACCTGAATTATTCTTTGATGTTACATGGGAGGAACACAAAAGGTCTAGGTTAGCACTAGTATGGTTAAAGAAGAGACCACGGTATGAAAAAAAGAATAAATATTAGGAGTAGCAAAGTTACAGAAGCCTTATGCCTGCCTGTCTCATATAAGTATTTCTCAATATTGTTGCAGATTACATGTAAAAAAATTATAATCCTGGTACAACCTCAAGGCTCCATTAATGTGTACTCAAACTTGAAAATGACAAAATCAAGGAAAAATTTTCTCCCTTCTAGCTCCAGGTCATCTTAAAACAAAAGAAGCAGTGTTCAGCAGAAAAGACTTCTGGCGAAAATGGCTTCTTCTTTCAGAAGAATATATCTGACATTGTCAGAAAGTAAATCCTATTGCTGCCTTGGCAGAAAGTTTTCTTCTCCATCTTTGCTGAAGAGCCAAATTTGAATTTTCATGGCCCAGAATACAAACCCTTTGCAGTTTGTACTCTTCTAAGGAGATCCACTCCGTCATCTCACGCTGTTAAACTGACCTGCACTCTCTGCATAGTAAAGCCCTTTGTGGGTCCATGGAGATAATCTCCTTGGCTGATTTCGTTAGAAGCAGAACGTTCATTCAGGAGACAGAATTGGCACACAATGATCAAACATTATAAAGCCATTTGCAGTAAAAAAACCTCCATATAGAAACTATGGAAAGATTATGTAAATAATTTATCTTAAGATGAGTCAGCTAATGTTATGGCTAAGATCAATGGGGGAAATATGATTCTGAAAAAGCAAGATGACTAGAGTCAAGAGGGAAATAATATTTTCTTTTTTATATGTATAAAAATGAACAGTAAAGTTCAGTCATAACTGAGCTAATCTTGATAATAATATAGCAGATTTGGCAAATAGCATATCATGTTTTGCAATGCTAAAGAGGCCATGCCACATTACCTTTTATTATCCAAAGAAGATTTAGATAGATTTATTCAAACATAGATTTGTTCAGGTTGGAGGGGACTTCAGAAGGTCTCTAGTCCAACCTCCTACCCAAGGCAGGGTCAAGACTGAATTCAGCACAGGCTGCTCAGGGCTTTGTCAGACATCTGTAAACCTCCAAAGATGAGGTTTCACAACCTCATGAGAGCCTGTTCCAATGACTGACTGCCCTCATGGTGTATCTTTTTCCCCCCCTTATATCCAGACACCTCTCCACCCCCCTTTCAATTCAATTTCCATTCAACAAATCTCTTCTTTCTCCTCTGTGCACCACTGTGAAGAGCTCAGCTTTGTCTCCTTGATGACGTTTCCATAGGCACTGGGAGCTGCTGTTAGGTCCCTCTGAAGCCGTCTCTCCTCCAGGCTGAACAAGCCCAGCTCCCCCAGCCTTTTCTCACAAGCTAAGTGCTCCAAGATCCAAACAGGTAAAAAGAACAGCACCCCAGGTGCAATCCTAAGTGCCTTTTCTTCTTTCTCTGTACCTTCAGGATGCAGGGCTACTTCTCTATGGAACGAATGGCTTATGCACCTCTGTGTACATGTGTAGCCTGGAGGCTTTTTAGTTTTCCTATAAAACAATACAATAATTTAAGTTACCAAATCACATAGTTCCTATCAAAAATAATTGCATCGCTACTTTGCCTGTCTTCCTATCTTCATAATCATTCTGATCACCACCATGTCAATGCTACACTGGATACAAGACCCCAAAAGACACATGAGGTTTTTCTTACCTACTTGCAGCTACAATATGCTATATATATGTAGAAGAACATTAATTGTAAATGTTGGAAAGCAATCTCTCTGTGTGAGATAGCTACTCTCCCTTTTCAGTCAAACTGCCTCCTGCAGACAGTAAGACATGCAGTTATCAATCTTAGTCAAAATATGAGTAAATAAATTAATCAGTAGAAAAGTTCTTGTTATTGTTAACAAAAAGTCATAGGGGTATTTGATGCATCACATTAGGCCCTTTACATCCAAATAGTACAGGTCAGGCTGTTTCCACTTTCACTTGCAGTAATTACTTCTGTGTCATTGTATGCAGAAGGTCCATGCAATTCACTGTGGAAGAAATGAGTGTGACCCACCTTTTCTTTCCATATCAAACAATAAAGGCAATTCTTCCATTCAACCTTCCTGGCCAGAGAAAAGCTTTTGCAATGTCCAGAAGTTTCCAACTGTATGGAAGGGTCATATCCACAGAAATTCAGCATCAGTTTCTCACAAATCCTGCTCAGTTTGTCATAGGTTATCAAAAGTAATAGATAAGCTAACATGCCCAATGGATTTATCTCAAAAATGGTCAGCAATCCTGACCACAGCTGCCACTTTTCATTGAAACATTCAAAAATAAGTATCAGCAGCTTTCTCTGTGTACAGTAAGAGCCATCTAAATCAAGGCAGTTTCTTTTACTATAAAATATCTTTTTATATAAAAATGTGTCTTCAGATTTTTTTCTCCAGTCAGTTTGGCTTTTTGCAAAAGGCTGACTCCATAAAGACCGGCATTATGTCATCGTCATGTCTGATGGCCAAGTCTGCAAGGTATACAAGGTGTTTTGGACACAGATTTTCTTCTCATCCTCACTTAAAGTGAAATCTCATTATAGTTTATGATCTGTGATTTACAAGTTTGAATTGAGTAAGATCAATCTCAGCATATCATTTCTGATCCAGTCTAGGTACTCTGGTTCACGTAAGTCTCCATTGACACGAGGCCAAGGTATGCAATCACTCGTTACCCATGCCATCGCCCCGTTGATGGATTACTATGAAAGAAGTTGGCTCCCAGGATCCTAAAGAGTCTCCTCTGTGTCAGGGCACCATGGGGGCCAGGTACTCCCTGAGGGCCGGGAGCAGGGGGAGCTCCCCAGGGTGGCAGAGCCTAGCAGCCAGAGCCTGTCCCACCACCCCAGCCAGGAGCAGCGCGGGGGGCTGACATGGGGTCCCGGCCTGTGGGCACTCTGTGGGGGGGAACTCTGAGGGGGGCCAGGCAGGGCCGTTAGAGCCGGTGATGCCCTCTGGGCCCTGGCACTGATACCGTCAGAGAAGCTTGTCTACAGTTCAGCTGCTTGTTTTTTCTCTTTTAGTGAACATCTCTTGGGGGCACAGGAACACTGAAAGTCCCACTTCCCTGCCTGAAGCCACATTGTAACTGATAAAAGATCATGGTGTCCAACAGTGCAGCTGTACATGGCTTTCATATGGCTGATGCTGATTTCTTGAACTTTACCTACCTGGCTTTTTGGCTGCTTCGGTTCCTGAACTACATCTCCCATGACTGGCACTGGACTTCCTTTACTGACTCCTCAAACAAAAGCCCCTTGCATAGGTCTTACTTGGGCATTTCCTTCCCCGTGTCACACCTATAAGGATATATAATTAGTTTCTTTCCTACCTTTTGCACGTTCCGCAGAAGGAGCCCAGCTCTTAGAGTAGGACATTGGTAGCCACCTGAGCTGCTCCCTGCAGGTGTACCAGAAGCACAATGCAGGTCCTAGAAACACCATCATTAGGCTGGACTTTTCTTCAATTTGTTGGGTACAGGATATGTGCAGAGAGAAAAAGAAAATGGTAAATACAGGGGATTTTACCCTCCAGAGAGCTGGACTGCAGAATCTCTCCTGCACTGAAGGTCCCTATGCCACAATGCCTCAGAGCTGATACAGCAGACCTAACAGACTCTCAACCATTCCTGCTCTGCAGGAAACATGGTAGGAGACTCTTCAGAGGTGTCACCAGGCTGAGTCTGTTTTCACCAACACACGGACCTGCTGGAGATGTACCAATATACATTGACTTCATCAATGTCCATTCCTTCCTTGTTTAACCACTCCCAGAAGACATTTCCTCCTCTATACTACACTACAGAGCAGTCCTAAAGGCTGAGTCTTACCACCTGTATTACTACACTGCAGCCCACAGTGGCTATCTATCTGAATCCGGATAGCTGTAAATGGTATCTTTTGCCCAGTCAATTATCTCTTGATTTAAAGCAAACCCAAAAGCGGTAGAGAGGAATAATTTCCATTCTAGCTATTCAGCTAGAAGTTAAACGACTAATAGATTCACCAAGAAAATTATTCTTCCATAGACCAGAGCTGCTCCATACTGACAGTTAAGCTCCCTTTTAAGATGCTAAAATTGCAAATAGAACTAAATTAATATAAGCAGAATGGAAGGAAGTAAAAGTCCCAATAATATTTAACTCCACTGTCCATAATGACTGCATACATGCTTCTGAGTAACCATAAGATACAATCATAAAGCATTAGAGAAAACTTGAGAACATGACTTAACATCAAAATAAAGGAAGCAGATTGAATGTTATACGGAAGAATGCGGTAAAAATGCCTCAAAACATCAGAATAAAAAAATACTGGGCCTGCTCACATACATGGACTTGAAGCAGGAATAAGTCTGTCAGGACAGTGGTAATTATTAACAGGCTGATACACACAGGTTTTGAGTGAATAGATCTGGGCTGTTACTAAGTGCCCGGAGTTCACCTGTGCCTCAGCATTAGAAACATTGGATAATGGAACTGGCAAGGGCTGGTGTTGTGTGAGCTAGAGATGAGCGGGAAGAGGATAGGGTTTGAACTTTACAAAATTATACAGTTCCTATTAAACTTTTGATGAGAAGTGGTAATTTTGGTCTGGCAAGCTCCTCAGTTGAGTGTTATATACTCAAAACCACAAATGGTTTTGTCTGTGTCCCTATTCACCCAAATCCTTAATTTCAGGGGAATTTGATATGTATGACTTTGTCTTTTGGTATTATATTTATGTAATCTGTACCACTCTAACCCATAATATGTATATGTAATACTTCTGACAGAGTGACCTTGGAAATTAAAGAGATCTTATGTCTCCATGTATCTATGCTCCAGAATTCCATCACAGTACTCCCACTGAAGTTCAGGTTCCCACAGTGGATTCCCACTGAAGTTCAAGTCAGTCAGTTTTTAGACCCAAAACCCTCCCCAAGAACCAGGTGTACAAAAGCACCAGATCTTGCAGAATTTCAGGGCTCAGGATTTGAATACTATTCCATGGAAAGCTCCCCTTTGTTCTTGCTTCCACAGAAGCTTATCTTCTCAACGTCACTGCAGTGAGCTCTTGTAGCAGAAGAGAGAAGAGTAGCATTAGGTCAGTATCGTATTCTAACAATAGTGTCCCTGATTCTGCTGCTGTCCATGTACCCTGCTTTCATGTAATAAACTATCTGAGCAAGACCATTAGATCCTCTAGACATCTTAAACTTCATCTGGTCTTCAACCACATACCCCCCTGTTGAGTTTAATATCTTGACTAGTGTTTATCTTTCAGAAAAGTGGCCAATTTCAAACCCACTTAGTCTGGTTTTGTTCAGTCTCCACTTCCAGCTGAGGGTCCTTGTCTTCCCTCCATCAAAAAGCAGACAGTATTTTCCCCCTTTGAGGGTGCTAACACACTGAAATCAGGGTATCTCACAACGTCTATTTTGGCAAATGCTTTGGCTTCCAGTCTCTCACCAGCAGGCCCTTTTCCCTGTCGCTCTTTGTTCCAGCCTGTGTAGTCTTACCTTTTTGGAATGTGGACATGCCAAGATGGTACACACTATGCAATTAGCAGTAGCTAATTAGCTAACATGCAGAGAAGTAAAATCATGTTCTCTTTCCTACTCAATCATCACTTCACTAAGTCATATAGGGAAAACTCACACTATGCTACACTAGAGTTCATTTTCAGCTACTTCATCGGTCTGGCCCAGAAATCTTTGCCAACATTGAAGCTTACGAGGTTATAGTCTTCTTCCTGCAGGTAGTACCTGCCCTCTTTATTTCCCTGCTCTTGACCATATCAAAATGCCTTTTATGACTGAATTTGCTATTGGATTCAAGTCACTCTATATGACTGCAATCTGCAATAATTAAGACTTCCACATCTTTGTGTCATTTGTAAAATTTAGCAGGATTTCAGTCCTGACTAATGTCCATTGTGTTACTGAAAGATAACAGATTTTAATGCCACAAGATGACCTTGTGGTCATTTAGTGGACTGATACCCTGCATAAAAGCACAGGCCATGAAATCTCAGCCAACAATTCCTGCATTGGAACAAAAATCTCAGATTTGTTTCTTCTTAGAAGTACAATCCCCGTTTAAAACTTTCACTGATGGAGCATCTGCAATATCCTTTGTTGAGTTGTTCCAATGTTTTCTTAGGATCATGCTGTTTGGCTCATATTTTGTTAGACTCATGCTAAAAATATGTCTGACCACCATTTTGAATTAGTCTATATTCATCTCTGAACTGTTTGACATTATAATTCTGTTTTCATTGTGCACCCTTACATTTCATTTTGGAAATGCCATGTAATTCTTCCTAAGTAATGATCATATTAAGGACCATAAATAAACACAGAATAGAGAGAGAGGATATAGTGCACTGTAATATGTCTGTTGTTGATAGAAACATTACTGAAGGAAAAACAATTTTCATATATAGTTAGCATTATATAAAACCATAAGGCTAGGCAAAAGCCATTTTTTGTCTCACATTTAGACCAAAGCTCTGTAGCTCACTTTGCAGAAAACAGGAAGTTTGTTTATAACAATTAGGTAAAAATTATTTCCTTTTTTCTTTTTTTAAAGCTGCAAATAATGGTACTTGCTTTTTAGCATATTTTTAAATTAAAAAAGTCTGAGATTTGGAAATATAAGCGTGTGTTTCTTAATTTAGTGCTTCAGTGTCAAGCCAAGGGAGCTGTGGGTATATTGTGGAAATATTTCTGCACAACAGAAGTAAATGGAAGTTTTGTTTTTGATTTACATGCATGCAGGATGCATGTGTAAAATTAAGACAGCAGTTGCTATCCTAGATCAACCAGGAAAAGAAAAATCTGAAATTAGAGTTTGAAAACCTAACCATCCTGGCCCTTTGACATCAATACATCCAGTAGAAAGAAATGTTATACCAGCTTAATTGAAAAAAACCTATCAACTAAAGCCCTGGTGCAAGATGCATTTATTTAAGTTCATTATTTAAGCACATGTTTAGTTTGAAACACAGGCCAGAAGCTCTGTAGGCTCTGACAGGATTTAAGCAGATACTTTAGGGTCACTTAAAACCCAATCTGCAATAAAGTTCTGACTCAGAACAAAAACTTTAAAGAAGAGTCTTTGCTCCAAAAATAGTTTAAGAGTTGTCCTGCCTTGACCATGACAATCAGAAAGATAAGGGGAGATTTCAAATTATTACTCTTAAAGATAGAAATGTTTAGTTAAACCACAAGCTACAGTAAATATGGACTCAAACATGTGACAGACATCATAAAAAGAGAGTTTCAAAAAGATTTCACAGACATGCCCCCCACCAGACTCAAAGCGATTTTCTTCTCTGGCTGTACTTATCTTGTGAGTCTCCCCACATATACAAACAAACCCACCTCCCACTGAGATCCTTGGGAAGCCAGTATATGGAATATTTCTGAGCTTTGGTTTCTTGCTGCATTGCTGACAAGAGAGAAACTATTTACAGAAGGAAGTTTTACCCCATGGAAGAGGGAGCTGCAGAGCTGAATGTGTGTGCAACAGAAGGAAGTGCTGGTAGGCTGTGGACAACCAGCTCAGGGGACCAGGCTAGAGGGTGCGTGGACACAGCCTGTGGGATTTTTGAATTCAAGCCTGAGGAGGTGGAGGTAAACAGAAGGAATTGTCCTGAGAGGCAGCAGCAAGGAACAGGGCTTTGGAGATGTGGTTTATAACAGTAAGGGGAAGAGCTGGCTCTGATTTTAACAGCTAGCTGTCCCAATTCTCCCAACACTGCATGTCCTCCGTCAAAACGGATGTATTTGCTTTATTATGTCTCAGGACGTACCTCCATTCTGAGGCTTGACACCCACTTACATGCATGCATTTACTTTTGCATCACTCCAGGCATGAAACAAGACATTAAAAGGGGAATTAAATCACGTAATTCAAAGGGTATTGACTCCACCTGAAGATTCACTGCCAATCTGCGTTAAAGACTTTTCCTATAAACACCAGTCAGGCTCATATTTTGAGGAAATAAGATTGACTTGCTAGAAATTATAGAAATATTATAGTCAACCAATTTCAAGTCACTTAAGTATAGCTGTATGCCATTACTATACCATCTGTGTAGTCTGTCTCCTGTCCTATTCTTAAAGAAGGTATTTGATACATATCCTTCATCTCTTATGAAACTTTCTGTTTAAGAACAAAGATCATGCTGAACCTCTTATTAGAATCAAAGTTATAATTCAATGCTTCTGCATTTCCTCTGGAGCATTTCAGATGGCTTCATAATAGGGGAATACTTTGATCTTGGGATTGGATGAGACCATAATTTCAGGGAAACAAAGAAAAAAAACCTGGCATTGGAAATTCATGAGTCATCTCTATGATCTTTACAGCTGTGCTTTGCACTAGGATAATAAATCATGAGTAAATAATAATCATTGAAATGAAATATGTACATGTTGGATAATATTTTCTTACTGTCACCCATTAAAATAGTAATTTTTATTTTGTTTAGAAAATTCAATTGATACCAAATATTTCCATGGTGCAGCTTTCAATTATCTGGTCATGTATTTCATTTTGAAATAACACAAAGATGCGTCTGGCTTTCCTCTTTAGAAACATAATGCATTTTCCCCCATTGCCTGCCATTTCTAAATATTCGGCTTCCGCCATTATGATTAAAATGATGCTGTATGTATTGTATGAATTGCTCTGAAGATTTTCATCATTCCATT
>VYZW01023097.1:3519-17436 GCA_013401315.1 Balaeniceps rex
GTCAATAGTTCTTCTAAAATTTCTTCTATTGAAACTTCAATTATGAGAACTTCAGTCTTGATAGGGGATACTCCCTAAGTTCCCTTGTGGTGAACTCTACTGAAAATAGTTCATTCAGGTTTTATGAAGCAGCCTTATAGTCCTGAGGTGTTCCTTTTAAATCTCTGGCATCTGTAGACTGTGCATACTCGCTGACAGGTTTTGTGATTCAATGAATTTAAAATTTATTTTTTGCTTTTGTGTAAGACACTGTTCCTGAAAATCATTGTGTTGAATTGCCATATACTATTAAACATTTGCCTTTTTTAGGCCTGAAAAAAATGCAACTTAAGATAGGATTGAATTATTCTTGCCTTTAAAATAATGCAGTACTTACGAACACATCTGAGAGACAATATTACCTTTCAGGTCTTATGTTTTTAACTTACATTAACTGCCTTTAGTAGGTGCAATCTGTACAACTATTGAATGCTCTTCGTGAGTCATACCATCATTTCATATCCCTAATGAAATGCTGATCTACTAATGCTTTGCACTATGTCCTGTTCTTCTGGGTTACTGTTACAGTAGCAAGTGACATGCCTGCAGCAACTGGCAGAAAAATGTAGAAAAATTGCTGAGCAATTGCTTGGTGTCCCTATGAAAATTAGGAAACAAAAGTCTATTATTGCAAAGGGATATTTTTCATCCTTATTATTTATGATCTTGGAGACCAAGGAGGCCATTACAGTTGCATAGACATCAAGGGAATTATCAAGGCCTTACCTTCCCATGTTACACTATAATTGCTTTGCTATGGCTGTTGTACCTCCAGGCTCTTTATCTTTCCTAGTTTCTGTTTTGGTTGCTATGAGTCAGTAATGGTAAAACAATCACCATCTGTATTTTCATCAAGATTTTTGTTCATTTGTATCAGGTGCTAAAATGAACCTGAACTTTTAAGAAATATCGAGGCCTTGAGTTATGTGCATTAGAATCAATCTCTCTCAGACTTATATACATGACTCTCTTTCAGAGGTTTGGTTAAGGCCATAAAAAATTCCCTCAGTCATTTTTTATTTCCAGTTATCAAATATGAAATATAACAATAAATAAAATTGATCAGCACAGAATAAAAACATAATATATGATTTTCAAGCAGCTAGCAAATCACAGAGTGCATGTGGTCTGAGCAGTATAGAGGAACAGGGAGGCGTTCTCAATGCTCCTGTGCTCTGCCTTCCATGAAAATACCTCCTTTTGGACAATCTTTTACTTCCCCAGAGATGATCCCCATGATTCAGTCTTCCTTAGGCTAAGTAGTTTACTACACTCCCTACTTCACGAGCTGTGCCTTTCAGCTGAGTTCAGATCTGAGTATGAAAGCGCTGAATTTATGATTGGTGTGAAACACACCGCTTCAAAATAAATCTAACTTATCAAATCTTAAAATTTAGTTTGGGATTAAAAAAGGGGTTAAGAGCCAAACTTTCCTGTTTGTTTAAGTATATCTTACCCCTGGGCTTTATTCTGAAACAAGTCATCTCACCTCACATTTCCCAGTCTCTGGGTCTCTGCCCTTTCAGTGTGAGAAGCTCTCCACATTTCTGTCCAGCCCTGGCTGGGTGAAGTTGAACTGAGATGAAACACTAATAACCCTTCTGTTATATCTCTGATTACCGAAAAAGGCACTGATTCAAATGACTGAACATATCCCAGGTCTAAGCACAGCTTGACCTTGTNTAAAATCAGATTTAATTTTAGTAAGTGGTTTCATTTAACAAGTTGTTCCTCTGACTTGGCTGCAAATATGTGACTTGAGTTCAAATCTCCACTACCCAACGCTACCCTTAGCTACACTGTATTTTAGTTTTCCATAAAAAAATAGAGATGACACAATTCACTAAATCACAATGATGTGATAAACACTGATTTTGAGGTGCTCACATACCACAGGAATAGATGTAATAGAATTTCAAACATTTACAGATATTACTATAGCTAAAACTGTTTACATTACCCTCTGTGGGCTATTTAATGGAAACGGAGAATGGAATAACGTAGCAAGATCAGTTTCTGATTGTCAGTCCTTTCAGCTAAACACAACTGAAAGAGCTACAGACAGGATATCAGTCATTATCACTTTGAAAAAGACTGCTCTACCTCCTCATTTAGCCTGCCACTCCATGACTTTTACAACCTCAAATGAAGAGTGTAGAAAAATCGTGAGTCTATGACTGTAACCACACAAGAAGACTTTTTGTCTTCATGGGGAAAAAAATCAGACTGCTGAGAAATCATGACACATCATCTTACTTCAGCTGTGCAGAGGCTAATGCTTCTGTTCTAGTAGTCTTCCAGATATTAACTACCCTCTTGAATCTCCCAGAGCAACAGCTTCCATGATGGCTCCTTAAACCCTTTCAACTAAAATGGTTTGGGTTTGTTTCAAATTGTTTAAGTAATAGCTCTTTAACTTACTTCAGAAACTAATTTTGAATGGAACAGGTTACAGGGAATACTTGAATAAATGGCTGATAAGCTTTTGAGACAGTAGCTAGAAAAGAATATAAGATTCCTGGCTAAACATCATCAAAGTACTTGGGAGAAAATGAAAGCCAAAGATTTCCTATATTCAGGAGAAAGATTAGGCACAGATTTATACTTGCCATTATTTTGTCAGCAAAAGATACAACCCCCATATTTCAGCAATTAAGAGTGTTTGCCTGAGAGCTTTGTGTGAACTCCCTGATCTTAGTCAGATAGTGTAGAAAAGTCAGATAGTGTAGAAAGTTAATCCATTTCTCTTACAGCCTGGATAGTCTCTAATCACAAAATTAAGGGGGATTCTTATTGGTTTGGATGTCCCTCTTAATTTCTGGGAAACCTCCTGAGGAGTGATAAACTTGTCCTGCTGCATAAGAATTTTCTAAGTTTTACAGATCAGAAATTGAGTTTCCTACCACATTGTAATTATGATCTGTTGTGTGAATATGTATCCAAACCCAAGAAAATTTTGACTAAGAAACTATGATAGGAAAGTTCATGTATAATTTCTTCTCCTATCTATAATCTGTGATGTAAACTAGGGTTGTCTATCGTGTGGGTCTTTTTGTGAAAAATGAATATTCAGCATTTTCCCTGAAGACCTGCACCATTAAATGTGCCCAGATATTTATTTGGAAGAGAGAGCCCTGAATATACACATTTACAATGACAGTAAATTCACAGCACAAACTTAATTAATTCAAATATAATGACGATACCCACCATTACATCCTGACTGCAGCAAAAATTTTCAGTGCATTGGGAAGAATTTATTGACTTACCTGCCATTAATCTTATTCTAAATGGAAGGACCAGTGCCTGCTGTAAGTCTCTAAAAATTTACTGTGGGAATGGTTGTTTTATGATAACTGTCCACAATATTCCTTCCACTTAGAGGTCTCTTAGCCAAGTTTTGAGCTATAAATTTATCCTTTGAGAAGCCCTAAAAATGCTCATGTGAAATTGCATTCTGCAAGGCACTGAACACTAAAGTACCAACAATATTGTCATACGTTACTCATCAAGCAAATGGTGTCACGTATCACTGGATGGAAAGAAGTCTTTCCTTATCTATCCTAATATCAAAGAAAATTTAGTAATTCAGTTTCTGGGAAAAAATATCTTAATGAATACAGCACAAGAAGGGAACAAACTCTTCTTTAGTTTATAGCTAGGGGATAAGGTGTTCACGTATTTCTAATTATGGAGGTACAAATGTAGAAGGAGGTTACATTTAACCAAAACAAAGTGTTTAACTAAAGCTTCCCTCTTCCCACTTTAAAATCCATCTTTATATTATACTCCATTTCACTAGTCCAGGAATTACTCTCTGGACTCTGACTAGAAAACCCTTTCTAGAAATGGTATTCCTATCTTGAAATATTTTAAAAATTAGTTATTTATAACTAATAAATGTCACGTATGTATGTCATACATACATGAGAGCTTTCTACATCTCTTAAACAGTGAATACAACTAAAAGCACTTCATTCTCAATTGCAAGTGGGTGTGTTATGCCTGAAGTAAAGGGAACTGGGGTCAAACCCTAAGGACACAAAAGCAATGAGGTAAGCTCAGAATAAGCAATGAGGGGAGCAGTGGTATTTTCTCTAGTTCTTCAAATGAGAGGCCAAAATTTGCAGTCTACAATTTGGGTTGCAGAGATCTCTGTTTGCCTGTGTTTGAAAACATCAAGCAGTAACTATGACCAAGATTGCTGGCTCGCTCTATGTAGAGAAGTCTTTACTGAGTCATAACCTAGACTTCAAACCATCAAACTTCTCACATGTATGTAATTTAGCATCTAAGATCTTCTGCTAAACCCAGTACATCTGGCACTGGATGAAACCAAACTTCACCCTTTGAACATTCAGAGATGAGTGAGGGCATCTGAATGGCTTGTATACAACATTCCAGTACAAAGATTTGTGCATATGTAGTTGTATGGAAACATGATAACCTGGACATTTTCACTGACTATGTATATAGATAATTTTTCTGAGCAGCCATACACATCAAGAAAAATCAGGACTCCACTACACTAGACAACATGCTGTCTTGCTTGAGAAGCCTAAGAATATGAGTCAACAAAGAGCCAAAAGAACTACCATTGCTTTTTTTGTTCCATTTTGTTTTTACAGGGGAGGAGATTGTGCTGAACTTGGCACAAAATATCTGTGGCAGACTTCTTTTAGGCATTGCTGGCCAATGTTTATTGTTCCTCCTTTCCAATTGCCTTCTGTTCCTCCAGGTCGGGCTCACAAAAGCTATTCAGAAACATGGAAAATATTATTTAATCTAAATGATTAGGAGGAGGATCTAATTTTCACAGGGTTTCTAATTATCTTCCTGATGGCATGTTCACCATTCTCGAAGAACCTCATTTCTCCTATAGTAAATGACATACTTGTTTGTACTTCAAATATGACCTTAAGCTCCATTTTTCTTGCAACCTGCACTGTTTTTTTGGAGGGTGAAAACAAAATATTCCCTTTCCAGTTAGGTACCACAAGTGTCAAAATTTTTGCAGTGTCCGGAGGGGAATTTTTCATTTGGTTCTGATCAATTAGGACACAAAGTAGTGTTGCTTTAATATTCATTTTTATCTAATTAACTGGAGCTTCCTGAATGGGAAGCGTTTTTAAGTTGAGACTCCTCATATAACCATAAACTAACACTAACATTTCTCATTCATTAGTAAGAGCTGTTGAAATATCCATTGTTTTAGACCCAACCACAACATATCATCCCTATTATAAACTTACTACAGTCATAACCTCAAGTGAAATTCCTGTTTTTCACAATCAAATTTTTTCACTATGTTGACAAAAACACCAAACTGACACATCGTTCTTATTTGAACATTATGCCATACCCCATGATTGCAAAGCAAGCAGTCACTTGTGAATTTGTATCCAAGATCCTGAGATAATAAGATACATACATTAGGTATGACCATTCTTAATAATCTGAAACCATTGGCAACTGCAAAGGTTATTTTTGTTATCAATTTACACAAATTTTAATTTACTCACCATCAATTAGAGTACTACCAACACACATATGTCTGAAATCTTAATAGCTACAGTTTGATGCAATAACATTCCTAATCCTGAGTTGAATTTAGAGGAACGTTTTTTCTCCAGTTCATTTATTTTATGCTTTGTATACTCTGTATATGGATCAGTTAACTCTTTCCTTTTATATAGTAATAGTTTCATAAATCATCAGGAGGAGAAGCAAAACAAGAAAACATGAGTGCAGAAGATGTGCAAGATGATACACGTCTAGAATCTTAAATTACTTAAGCTAATTAAAAAAAGCAACAACTTCATTTCCAGCAGATAGCATTTCTATAAACTAGTGGGAAAACTTATCAATTAAAACTTCTTGAAAGAGATTATCTTAACAGAGCTCAAAGTAAACTAAACTCAAAGCAAACTGTTTCACAATGTAAGAGTTCTTGTTCTACATTGAATGCTGGAACCTAATCTTTTCCAAACCTTTCCCAGTTTTCCTCCAGAAATACTCCCCTGTGTTCAGCCCTTTTATATTATCAAAAGACTGTCCCAGGATGTGTTCTTTATACTTTTTTTAGGCTAAATCTTTTACAAATAGTGTCTTTGAACTTTTGTGTGCTGTTTGATAGTGCACTTGAACCACGCTACAATCCCTATAAAACATGCTGTAAAAGGTTATTGTATAGGAGCCCTCCATAAAACTTCCTGCCTACCTATAGATTTTCACTGAGAATTTTAGGTGGAAGGACCACTGGTGCTGACTATAATAGATTTTCTAAATAGAAAGAAATGCTACTATTTTTTTGGGGAAAAAAAGTGCAAAACCAACACATCCCCCCCGGTCCCATTATATATATGTCCTTGTTTTCTTTTATAATTAAAATAAGATTATACTGGGTTTTTTTAATGCTGACTCTCATCCTATTATTTTTAACAACGTTGCAGTGGGATCTAGGCACAAAAGCCAGAACAAAACAGACAAAAAGTGTTTCTTCAAAATACACTGTATTTTTATTAGAGAAAAGCAGAGATTGTGGGAAGTCTTTTATTTTCAGTTTCATAATGACCCATCATTAAAATATCTCACTACAATTCTGGGGGAGAAACAACATATTTACTGCAGGAGTAATGGCTGTCCAGGGACACTGCCATTTTATCAGCCTTACCCTGGATCAGTCCTTGCGTACTTTGATGTCTGTCAGTGCTATCAGTCTTTGTATACCGCTAGAGATCAAACTTGATTTTGCCCAGACAGTTTGGTTCTCCTTGAAAATAATCAAAGTAGGATTATGTCAGGTTTGAGTTCTGTCCTGGAGCATTAGGAGGAGTTCCCACAGTTTACACCCAGTCTTGCATAGTTTTTATGGACTTGCACAATTCAAATATGAGATGAGACTGGACACTTAAAAATGTAAGTTAATGATCTTGCAATATAATCCACATGAAAGAGGCAGCCTACAAGGTCAGAAACTCCAGCAAACCTGGCAGGACTAAGTCACAGCTGGATAAGTATTTTCAACTCCCATTGTAATCCAGGTATGCTTTGTGTTTTCTAGAATTCAGCTCCATATGAATAAACATATTAGAAGACAAAACTACTAATGCAAGTAGGAAAAAAAAAATCTGTGCATTTCTGGAAGGGGAAAACTGACAGATCATAACCATTAGGCTTAATCTTTAAGCAAAACTTTTTAATGCTAATTATCAGTTAATTAACAACTACAAGCATTCTTCAGGGATGGAAATAGTCTATGTCTGTGAAACTGTTGATTTTGCTCTATTTTTATTTTTATGTATTATTTATTACCTTACCATCCTATTGCCCGGGCTTCATCTGGATAGAGTTAATTTTCTTCCTAGTAGCTGACATAGTGCTGTGTTTTGGATTTAGTATGAGAATAATGTTGATAACACTGATGTTTTAGTTGTTGCTAAGTAGTGTTTACCCCAGTCAAGGACTTTTTTAGCTTCCCATGCTCTGCCAGGTGCACAAGAAGCTGGGAGGGGGCACAGCCAGGACAGCTGACCCAAACTGNCCCACAGGTTTTACTTTTTTTTCCCGATTCTCTTCCCCATCCCACTGGGGAGGGGGGCAGTGATCAAAAGACTGTGAGATGTTTAGCTGCCTGCTGGCTTAAACCACGACACCTATGCTGGCCCTTTTTATTGCTTAATTTCCACCCTTGGGAAAATTATTATGACTTCTTCCAAACTTTTCTTAATGTTGGGAAAGAGATCTTTAGACAACCCAGCAATGTTCAAACAACATATCCCAGAGTTCAACCTAAATAAGCACATGCAGAACAGATTCCATAATGGAAAAGTAGAAATGAACATCCTTAATACCTTTATGACTATATGTTTTATCATTTTGTGATACTATTAATCACATAGAATTAATCAATAGAATTAGGACAGACAAGATTCAGTTCACAGAACTATGATGACATGGAAACAAATTTGAAGGTCAAGGTCTCCATTCAGTTACATGAGAATATGTCTGGACAGATACACCGACCTCTGCTGAGGAATAAAATAATTTGCTCTAATGGAACACAGTAGAAAGTATCCTCTGATGTCTGAAATTGTACAGGTTCTCTTTTTTTCTGGAAATTTAACTGTAGCAAAGCCACTAGGCAGTATCTATACAGAGATAAAATGAAAAATTACTTAATTCTCTCCTGTACAGTAATAATGTTAAAGTTAACGTCTTTTCAAAAGAAATAAAAAAGATAAAGAAAGGAAGAAAAACTGGAATGAAAATGTGTGAACTTGAAATAACTGCCTTATGCTATCAAGCATCAAATATTTTATACTCCCTAGGTTTCTATTTCCTAAATTTGAAGAGGCTTTCTGTTGTTTTTATTAGTCAAGATAATTTACTGCTCCCAATCAGCATCCAAGCCTGCAAAGATCCATTTTAACAACACTGTTTATTATTTGTAAACAGTTATTAAATAACTCCTCAAAGTTTCTAATGCATTATAAAGGCAGTTAATGAAATGATGCATAATTTTTTTTCCTGCTAAAACTTTTTATCTCCTCAGTTAGAATTTTAAAGTGTTTTTATAACCCAGCTTGAAGTGAAATTGAATTATATGAAATGACTGATTGTCAAGGACATCTGAACAAATGAGGTATTCATTTTATTCAGAATCCATTGAAGGATTTCTTGATGTTTTTATTTAATTTGCTTTGTATCAAGAACTTAAGTTCCCCTTTGAGACATATCACGAAAGAAATAAAAGATTAATAAAAGCCCAGGAAGTTCCTACATTCTTGCAGAGTTTGACAGAAAGCCTTAATATTATTCTATTTCTTCCTCATAGATAAATAGAGACTAATGTTGTCATAGGAGCATTTTTTGTCACAAGCTGTCCAGTCCCCTGGGTACAGGTACTGGTTATATATCAAAATCTGAGAATGATGATACATATACCAAGTAAAATATTTTTGAGTTAATGATACATATGTCCAGAGAATACAGACTATATAAACTGTTTTATTTATCTAATGCCATTTATAAAAGCTGTTTAAAACCATAAGCTCTTCCTGTGGTTTCTGACAAATGTGCTTGACTGTGTAGGGTAATTTCAGTTGTGATGCCAACCATTAGAACTCAGAAAGCTGTACAATTTTTAAACTTAAGCAAATATTTGAAAAGTTGAAAGTGATACAATTCATTTTATAATCAAAAAGCTTAAAAAGCCATATTCAAAATCATATAACAGAACTCAACAACATAGTGTTAAGTAAATTTTCAGGTGCTTGGATGTTTGTTTTAATGCCATTCTTGATTTCTCGCTTCAATATTAGAGTCCATCCTCAGCTGTTTCTTTCTCCACAAAATACTCTAATATTCTTTAACTTTAATGAGCACCTCTTTTCAGCAGCTATATTATCCCATATTTTAGAGTATAATGTAAATATATTTTTTAAATTCTGTCATTGCCCTTTAAGATTTTCCAGTGGACAAGGCAATGTAACCTAAAGCAATTTCTATCGAAAAGAAAAAGTACACTACCATTAATGGAATATTTTAATTGTGATCCCAGATAGTTTTTAAAAGGCTCATATTACTGCATTCTGTGGAGGAGGTAGAACAAATCAGATGTCCTAAATAATAAATATGATTTAGCAACCAGAATTTTCCTGAATATTTATTCAAGGTAGGTTTATGGAGACTGCAAGGTTAGGTAGAAAGTCTGGGTCTCTTCACTGAGAAACTTGCTCAGTCGTACAGGAAAGCAAGCAATTTACTAAGAAATACTAAAGAACTCCATTACAATAAAGGGGCTTTTCAGAAATCCCAACAGATAAAAATTAAGGCATGGAAGCCTGGTAGAAATTCATGCGTGTGAAAAAATGAATCAGGAATTGTTGAGGAGCAGTTCATCTATGTGCAAATGCCTCCCCAGTACTTCAGCACAGTTCAGAAGGCTGGATTATCACAGTTGTATGACAGCCAGCCATGAAACACAAATTTGCTTGGGGCTGGTATATACTACCCACTTGACATTTAAGAAAATCTGCACAGTTTTCCTTCACAGAATTTATTTCTTAGCTCAGTGATGTAGACTGCTGCATTTATCCTTATTTACTCTTTCCATTTCTTACACTCTATTATGTACCTATGAACTCTTAGTACGATATGGATAATTAATCTGTTGAATTTCTGCACAAAACTGGAACCCAATAAGAGCATGAAGAAATGTCACAGAGAAACAATAGAGCAAGATATGAATAAAAAATGCGACAATCAAATTCTATCTTTTTTGTCCGAGTTCAAACCGATTAAAAAGACAGTCAATGTTTGGGGTTTTTTTAATTTTCAAAGGTTGATATTGAAAAGATTGGGTCTGCTATGTTAATGTAGTAAAACTAAACACCTCAAACTCAATAATTAGCATAGGTACTAAAACAGCAAAAGAAAATAGCAAATGATACAGTAAAACGTGCAGCTTTTTGCTGCAGAGGCTGCATGCTGTGCAGACAGAAATTTCAACTTGTTACAATGAACAAACATTAACTTAATTCCTTTTTAATCTGTGAACACATTTTTTGCTTATTCTGTTAAACTAAGTCATCGGTGTTTAAGTCCAGCCCTTGCAATGCTTCTACAGCACAGGACTAGTCTTAGTTCTAGAGAAAGCTATAAGCAAGACAAAAATCTCAGAGTCTCTTTCTCTCTCTCTCTCTCTCTCTGATTTATGTAAGCATGGATTCACATATGCTGAATTGCTGAAATGTTTTTCTGAAGAACTAGAAAGCATCATTAGATGTAGAACATTTGGAAAAAAGGAAAATATAGCCACTTATGGAATCATTAATTATTATTCTCAAAATAGCATTATTTTAGCAGAAGACAAAACAAAAAAGCAATTATAAAGTAACAAATATGAACCTTTTTCCTGCAAAAGAGCAAATAACACAGTTGCCTCTATAGGCAGATATTCCAACAGAATCAGAGCAACATATCATTTATATTGAAATGTCATACTGCTCCATGAGAAATATTATGGGAAGGTGTTTTCTTTTGATTTTGGGGAAAAAATCCTAAGCCACTTTTTGATAATAAGATTTAGGTACTTATTTACAGAAAAAATACTGCAGTTATATGCCTTGATGAAATTCAAAACTACCTGAGTAACTATCATTGTAATCAAAGCTATTGTAGTGTTCTTGGTGGTATTTAGTGCATTGAATTGGAGCCTGGAAGTGTTAACAGGTCTTTAGTAGAGCAACAGGTGAAATTTCAAGCAATACGACATCTGTTCAGTTGTCTAACCATGTATGCCTTGTGTCATCTGAGGTGCATGAATGTATATGTCCTGGCATCCTGCTGCTGGTCTGTATGCCCTGTGAGATATCTGCCAGTCCCCTGTGGATGTCTCAGATGCCTGAGGGTATCTCAGTGTGGCAGTGGCCACTTCCACCGAGGCAATTGAACTAATCCCTAAAGAAACGGACATTACCGAGAAAAGAGATTTGCTTCTTTCTGTCAGTGACAGAGCACCAGAATAGCAAGAAGGAGTAACTGTTCTAAACAAAATACATCAGGAGGTGTCAGATTGCACCTCAGCCTTTGGCAGTCTAAATATTCTCACAACTGTTAGATGTTTCAAAAGAAACTGTCTCCTTGAACACCTTTCCTTTGCTGATTGCTGCAGTAAATGCATGCATATATTGAAAAACAATAAAATCATGGTTCTTAAATTAACTAGAGTATTTTTGGCTCAGTATTTTTGCTTCCATGTGGTACCCAGAAATAATGCCTTTCTTACCATCATTTCTCAGTGTCAGAGGAGTAGGAGGACTCAAAACTCTGGCATTTGTCACCGTGTTTTTTACCAGGCATATATAGCTGCCAACATCAGATGTTTGCACCTTGGAGATGTAGAGATTGCCTGTCTCCTGAGAGATGAAGCGTCTGCTATCTTCTGCCACAAAAGATGGGAATTCATTAAATACCCAACTATAGATGATCTCTGAAAGAAAACAGAAAAAAATAAGAGAAAGCAATTATGGAAACAATATTGTGTAATGTTAATGGTTATACTCAATAAATGTTCATTACCTTTATTTAAATAATTAAGAAAAAAACAAAAGCTAAAGGCTTTTAAACTTTTTGTTTGTTTGTTTGTTTGTTTTAGAACTAAAGAGAATAATTTTTTTCTCTCCTTGGAATTTTGGAAACAACATAAGCATTGAGTCCACAGGACAGATTTAGTTCAAGAAAATGAATTAAATTATTCAACAGACTCAGAAATCACTCAATAAAATATTAGATAATTCCCTTTTCTAATCTTTCAGGTCAAGCCTGAAATAATATATAAAGCATTCTTTTCTGTACTTGTTCAAAATTTCAGTGAACTATAGCAAGATGCATCCTATAGAGCTAGGGCTGAGTTTTCCGTGTGTGTGTATAAACAGCTTTTAATTCTGAATATCTGTTTTTAAAATCAGCAGATTCTAATAACTGTTCAACCTACCTTGCAGGTAGTATTGCCACACTACACTTCTATCTTCTTCTACATCTGCTTCACCAAAGAATCTCAGAACCCTTCTTATATGCAGCTTAAATCCCTATGATCAATGAATAATTCCTTAAACCAAAGCTACCAATTGCCTTGCCTCATAATCTGATGGATCAAAGACTAATCAAAGTGCTTTTTAAAAAAGGTAATTAAAGCCAGTGCCTTGGTTCTCATTTTTATCCCCCAAATAATTCGGTTCACCTGAAAAGTATATACTTTTCCCTTCATACTCATAATAATTGGTTGTGAAAAAATATTATTTCCTAATAATCTGTATGAGATTATATCACGATTTATTAAAAACCTAGACGCATTAATGTCTCTGTATTAGAAGAATCAGTAGAGTTAATGAGATTCTGATTTAGCAAGGAATTCCTTGTAGGGAATTATTCATGTGGAGTTCCACCAATTCAGACTTTAAAGCCTTAACCGTATGTATACTTTTTACATGTTGTTCTCCTTTCAATCTTATCTTCCACTGTTTCATTTTGTCTTCACACTTTAAAAAATATTCTTCACTACTTAAACTGGCACATTATCTGTAAGACAATTTCTTCTGTAATCTCCCCCCATGATAGTCTTTAAAAAACTGTCTCCAAAATCAGAAAAGCCAAAGCTAGTCCAGGTATATAAAATCCTTGCTACTGCTCCAAGACGCAAACTGCTCCACTGGTATAGCAAGTCCCAAGTTTTTAGACTCAGATTTCTTAGGTGATTACTCTCAGCTTCAGCAGCGATATGAAGACAGTAATTGCATGTGTGTCAGTCTGGTTCTCTTGTCCTTTTATCCCCACTACAGTCAAAATGTTTTCTTGATATAAAGTTAGTTGGAAAAGGAAAGGGTCAAAGAGGTGAGAGGAAACACCTCAAAATTTAAATTTTTCTGTGTGCTTTTCTCCTAATGATAGGAGAGAAACTTGCAGAGAGCTGTTCATGGTACAAGAAGTGTGAAACACATTAACGTCCTAGCTAAATATAAGCCATAGCCAGGTGTGCCATTTGAGTATAGAAAGCAATTAGAAATTCCAACTGATCTGTCCTTTCTATTCCTGTGTTGTACCATTCTCTGACACGGTGCTCAGAAAGGAATGGAAAAGCACAATGACTAGTCTTTTAACCAATATAAACCAACCGTGCAAGCAGTGACATAAAGAGCAGGATGTTCTGGGTTAATTTTGAAGTTCAGTCTAGTTTTGAAGTCAGATGAAAATTTTCTTATGAAAAAATGATGGTATTAGTACAGAAATGCTATGTTAAAAGACTAAACAAATTTACCTGACAGCAGGGGAAGACTTCTCCAAAACAGGGAATTAAGATGCACACATTGACTTTTT
>VYZW01023097.1:19003-31269 GCA_013401315.1 Balaeniceps rex
ATAAGGTACTGAGAAAAAAGTAGCAGAACTTCTGCCAAATCTAAAATGCAAATCATTTATGCTGTTAATCTGCAGTTAATTTTTTTATTTGTGCGTACCTACAGCATCTGTATTCCAGCCAGGATCCCAAACTCCAAAGCACAGCCAAAAGTGCTCACAGTTTCCTTCTTGATCATTGTCAGCCCATTGACATTGAAGAAATTACTCCTACTTTTCATTTCTAAAAAGCAAAACCCTGGGAATACGCTTTGAAATACCTGAAGACTTTGCATTTGAATGCTCAGATCTGGAACTGATCTGGAATTCTGAACCTTCTTTGCAGGTGAAAAGCCCCTTACACACTTTATGAAGTTTATCTCCTATTAGACTTGCTTAATGAATTCAGCAGACTCTTAAATATAATTTTGAGGGTTATGTCCATACAGTATGTGTAGGCTTCAGTGGAAATATCTCAGGGAAACTCTCTGCAATTTCCAATGCATGCTATGCAGAACAGTCAGAAACAACCACAGCTGGCTTGGGATCTGGGGACCCAACAGTTTTTAGCTGACAGAAATAGATGGATGATCTTGCAGAAGTGATTTTACAAAAGGGTGTTAAAAGAATGACTGCAATTATGGGAAAATGGGTGTACCTTGACATTGATCCATTGTACAAATGTCTCACACTTCTAAATTTGCAGCCATGGTAGAGGATGAAACATGCATTGGTGTTCATATTCTGGGGCTCTGAATGTTCCTAGTTTGTATGCCAGCAAAATTAAAATTTAGGGTTCTTAAATCACAGAATTGGTAATGAAGGCTGCCCAAGTACAAAACCTGGGGTTTTGTTTTGTTTTGTTTTGTTTCTTCTGGCAGTGTCATGCATAAGAGAATACTCAAATGATTGCAGTGACATATAAAAATAACTAATAAAAAGAAAAGGAGGGAGAATCAGCATTTAAAACATCGCTGTCTATCTATAGAGAAGTCTGTCATCTATAGTACACACACAGTAAAATATTCTAAAACAACAGTGAATATAGTTACATGCCCCGAGTCCCACAGCAGTTCAGCACAGGAGCACATGTAAACTACAAGAAGAGATGCTTGCATTTAAATATTATCTGAAATCCCACTCTTACAAAATGGTAAACTGCCGAGTGAACTTTTTGGATTTCAGAACAAGAAGCCGAAGATCAAACAGATGACACTAGGCCTCTGCAGCTCACTGCAGTTGTTAGTGAACTTCAAGCCTATATTTTCCTATAATGGTTTAGGTTAAAAGATTTTAGAACCAGTGTCATTTGGCTAAGCACAAAGCACAAGTATCATTGTATTAACTTTTTAATGGGAGACTAAACTCCAGAGACGCAGCTCAAGCCTGACAGGTAAATAATTATGAGCTTCAAGAGATTTTGAAGCTGAAAGTCAGTGCTACCAAAATCTAAATAAACCAAACTACAACTGTAAAATCAGGAAGTAATTACGCTAGGTATGAACCTTCTGAAGTCATCTCCTTTTGAGAAAAGACTGAGTAAATGGGTTCTCCATGCTGTACTCATTTTGCTTTCAATAGGGGAAAAAAGTTTAAGTGAAAATAGGAAACTGTGAATTCTGCAGTATACAGAAGTTTAAAGTATTTTTAAAGAATATTTGCTGAGCTTATTTTTTATTTTTATGCCCATCTTTTTTATTTTTAATGTGACACCTATGCCAAAACCACAAAGATGATGCAGAGCCCTTCCTGGAAATTACAGTTGACTGCCAACAAAAAAGAAACTTTTACGTAGGTACTATTCATCAACACAAACAGAAACAGAGAGTAAAGAGACAGAGAAATTATGAATTACAGAGGCAGTTGTAAATTGGCATTCTCCCATGGCTTGGGCTGGAGGACTCTTCTGCTGGTAAGTTCTGTTATATGCAAAGTCTTGGTGTGAAAATGATTTAGAGTCATTTTGGTAACCACAAAACTGGTATTTCCTTTTATAAATGACCAGCCTTGTTTACAGAAAAATATCTCCAAGGAGTTTTGTATCTGTTTTCTGAAGGTCATTTGGAAAGCCTTCCAAATGTCCAATTTGTTTCTGTGTTTTATAAAGTACTTTTTAGTGGGCTGTGTAGGTGAAAATCTGGGTCACTTGGTGATAAAGTAGTGAGAAGAGATAATCTATCTCCTGCCAAAAGGAATTTATGGTGTGAAATTTTATTTACTATAATTTCTTAAATGATTTTTGTAGATCTATTTTCTCCGTTTCACAACACTAATTCCTAAACTGTCACAATGTGACTTATTTCCCATAATGGATGAAGCTGGATTACTGACATATCAGCATTTATATTAGTGCTGTATTGTGCTTTCGGAGATATCATTCTGATGCAGAAAATGTCAGTACTATGGTAATGCAAAAGTCTTTCTGTCATTGTGGGTCAGTAAGAAATAACCCCTTAAGTACTGTAACGAGAGCTGTGCTGGAGGCATTCAGATAGCACCATGTATTCACTCCTGTGTTTCACCATGTATTCACTCCTGTGTTTGTTAGTGCCTGAATGTTTCCCAGATTTGCTTCAAGGCTTTTCTCCTGAGAAATTGCTTGTTTTGTCCTGTTAACATGCAGTTTCTGGACAGCCTTTTAATCAGTCCTGTCAGCTAAGTGGTATTTTGGGTGGCAAGTGAAGATGTAACAAGAAACTTGCCATACAGACTCCTTGAAGGTCACGTAAGCAGTCCATACAATGGTTAAATATTGCATCTTCAAGGGCAAAGCATGCAAACACATATCCCATAACTACACTTCTCTGGAGTTATGGTGTTTGTACAAGAAATAAGTTTGTTTTGTGTCTTCTTTCTGTGATGCAGTGGGAGATACAGTACTCCATCACCTCCAGTATCCTTTTGGGAAAATATGCTTCTCTTCCTCTGTTTAGGATTTCCTCTGATTACTCCAGTTCCACAAGATGGCAGTACTTGATGAATAAATGGTACTGATGCTTGATGACAGCCAAAATCTAAAATAATCTGGGAATTATAGCAGCTCTGGAGAAGTTGCTTCTTCTCTTTTTTTTAATTGATAAAAAAAGCAGCAAAAAGTGCTCTCAAGATTACAGGCTGAATTTACTATACATAGCTATAAACCAAAAGATTTGCATGATGGCTTTTCTTTACCATTCAGAAATATTTTGTTTAAACAAAATAAAGTATCAGGAAAAATATATGCCTAAATCTCCCCTGCTGAAAATAGGAAGCCTTATTTTATTTTATGCCCAGTTTTAACCTTTATCATCACACTTGCTGTTTGGATATTCTGTGTACCAGCCACAGAATAAGGGTGCAATATGCGGCACTCTCTAATGATGGAGAACACTTCACATTCAGAAGGGGGAAGGCTTCTTTTTAGCTAAGATGAATGATAACCATGGGTTGTTCCTCCAGCCTCCCACCACAACCAGATAAATAATTTTGGTGCATTTCTTTGTGCTGCTGTGGCTTATTATCAGTGCTCATTAATCCTCCAAGAAAATATTTAATGAAGGTAATTTATGTAAGGTAATTGTAATGCACCCACATAGAGCAAACAGATATTGTCGATTTATCAGCTAGCAATGAAATTGCTTCTTTTCTGCTCTGGGGGCTCTGTATCTACTGCTCACTTACCTGAAACACAATTCTACCAATCACATATTTGTCTTTGTTCAGATTTAATTACAGTGATAAATCTTCAAATATTTTCTTTCTTATGACCATTCACACAACCAATAACTAAAAGTGTGGTAGAAAAGGTAAGTGTACTGTCAGGACCGATCTTGTACTGGAGGATACAAATATTATATTGTCATTACCAGTGTATACAACCAATAGAGTCTCATTTGTACATTTGACATGTATGAAATGTAGCCAGTCATTGAAACGTGTAAAGTCTGATGAAATCCCTTTCTCATACGTATGCTCTTTAAAGACACCACATAGCATGCAACAAATATATAGCTTCTGGGAAAGGATGCTAGATGATTATGCATATTTGATTGTCATTGGCATGATTTTCATATTAAAAAAAAATAATCTGTTCCAGAAAGAATCAAAATATTGTGATCAAAAGGAACTCAAGAACACACGTCCTTCAGGCTCTTCTTTTGCCCACAGACAAGACCAGATATTATCAGTCCAGTCTTTAAAAATGTTCAGTGAGTTAAATTCCTAAATTTAGATCTTCAGAATAAGCTATTTCATTCCTCAGTTAATAATTAGACAGTTTTCCTTAATATTTGTGTATATTTCCTTTTGTCCTGGTTTCAGCTGGGATAGAGTTAATTTTCTTCCTAGTAGCTGGCATAGTGCTGTGTTTTGGATTTAGCATGAGAATAATGCTGATAACACACCGATGTTTTAGTTGTTGCTAAGTAGTGCTGACACCAGTCAAGGACTTTTTCAGCTTCCCATGCCCTGCCAGGTGCACAAGGAGCTGGGAGGGGGCACAGCCAGGACAGCTGACCCAAACTGGCCAAAGGGCTATTCCATACCATATGACGTCATGCTCAGTATATAAACTGAGGGGGGTTGGCTGGGGGAGCAGCGATTGCTGCTCTGGGACTGGCTGGGCATCGGTTGGCGGGTGGTGAACGGTTGCATCACTTGTTTTTTCCTGGGTTTTGTTTCTTTCTCTCTCTCGTTCTCCTTTTCATTACAATTTTTATTACTATTATTGCTATTATTATTATTATTATATCTCAATTATTAAACTGTTCTTATCTCAACCCACAAGTTTTCTTACTTTTGCCCTTCCGATTCTCTCCCCCATCCCACCACGGGGGAGGGTGAGTGAGTGGCTATCTGGTGCTTGGCTGCCGACAGGGGCTAAACTACAACACCTTTTTTTGCAATACTGTTTATTACTTATTCAACTTACCATGTTGAAAGTATTGAAAACACTTTATTGATGACCTATATTAAACTTTTACAGATACGAGGGAAAACCATTCTCCTCGTCTGTATCAACCTTCTGTTCTTAAGGCTAGATCGACCAAATCTCTTCAACTTAAAAGACATGGTTTTGAATTCTCTATTTAGTTTTAGTGTTGTCATCTCTACTGCTTTTCTGCATCTTATAATGTAGGACCCAAAGCTGGACATGGTATTGTATTTGAGACATTAACACTACTGATAATTGGAATAATAGTCTCACGTACTCTATAGGTAGCAGTCGTCTTAGTATGTCCTAGAACTGAAGTATGCAATTTTCCATTCTACTAAGTATTCCATTTTCTGTAATAGTAGTATTTTCCTAAGGAAGAATGCTGTGTAATCACTTATTTCCCTTTATTCTGTCTGTAAATTTGGTCTTTGGTAAGTATAGTAATCTGCATTTTGCTGAATTTTGTGTTATTCATTGCAAGCCATTTCTCCAAGGTACCAATCCTTTTGGACTCTTATTCTGTGCTCGCCAGTGATTGTAACCTCTTGAAGATAGGAGTCATTCACAAATGTTAAATATGGTATTCTTTCCACTAGGCCACTCACTCTTTCAAAGAAAAAAAAATTAAATTTGATATGATTTGTTCCTGACAAATCTGTATTTGCTGTTTCTTAACACTTCATTATCATCATATTGCCTACAAATTCAGTCTTTAATCTTATGTCACAGTAACTTTGCAGAACTCAAACTCAGCCTGGCTATAGATCCTCCTTTATAGAAAAAAGAAAAAAAAAGACATTTGATTTTCTTGACATATTCTGAAATAATTTTTGAGATACCATATTCTCAGTAACCTGTTCATGTAAAGGAATGTTTAGACATGCTCTAATTTCAGAATTTAAGGCCATTTTATCAATATATATTGTTGTCTAATGTAAGTAAGGAAAATGTGAAAATTATGTAAACTTATGAAAAAAACTGATGTGGAAACAAATAAATTTGTGGTTAGGATTAAAAGAAATTTTTTAATGAAGAAAAACACTGCAAAAACTCTGACTGCAAGGCAGATGAACTACAAATAGAAAGTTTTAAAAATCTTTTGAAAGCAAATAAAATTTGCTTTAAAAATTTTTTAAAATTTTTAAAATAAATTCTAACAACAACTCTACTATTGACACTCATGTATTATTAGGCAGGAATGGAAATCAATACTTACATAGAAAAATCCTGACTGCTCCATATTAACTGGTGTTCTATGTTTTATAACATACCAGGTAATGCAGATGTCACTGTATAATACTATTTTCTATGAAAAGGAGGAAAAAAGTGGACGGTAAAAAGCAATAAACAGTCTAAATAAGTAATACCAGAGAATTGAATTCAGAATTGAAGCATTAGCATTGCAGCTCTTTTAGTCAATACTACTGGCTTTATAGAACTGTTGAAATATCTATGACCAGCAGGACTAGGGAAGTGATCGTCCCCCTGTACTCGGCACTGGTGAGGCTGCATCTCAAATACGGTGTTCATTTTTGGGCCCCTCACTACAAGAAAGACATTGAGGTGCTGGAGCGTGTCCAAAGAAGAGCAACAAAACTGGTGAAGGGTCCAGACCACAAGTCTCATTATGAGGAGCAGCTGAGGTAACTGGGGTTGTTTAGTCTGGAGAAAAGGAGGCTCAGGGAGACCTTATCACTCTCTACAGCTACCTGAAAGGAGGTTGTAGCGAGGTGGGTGTCAGTCTGTTCTCTCAAGTAACAAGGGATAGGACGAGAGGAAATGTCCTCAAGTTGCACCAGGGGAGGTTTAGACTGGATACCAAGAAAAATTTCTTCAGCGAAAGGTTTGTCAAACACTGGAACAGGCTGCCCAGGGAAGTGGTTGAGTCACCATCCCTGAACATATTTAGAAGATGTATAGACGTGGTGCTTAGGATGTTGGACTCTATGATTTTAAAGGTCTTTTCCAACCTAAATGATTCTATGATTCTATGATTAGTAATTTCCAAAGACAAGAATTAGAGATAATTTTGTTCTAGCATTAGAAAGGGTAATCGGGAAGANTCAGGGAGACCTTATCACTCTCTACAGCTACCTGAAAGGAGGTTGTAGCGAGGTGGGTGTCAGTCTGTTCTCTCAAGTAACAAGTGATAGGACGAGAGGAAATGTCCTCAAGTTGCACCAGGGGAGGTTTAGACTGGATACCAAGAAAAATTTCTTCAGCGAAAGGTTTGTCAAACACTGGAACAGGCTGCCCAGGGAAGTGGTTGAGTCACCATCCCTGAACATATTTAGAAGATGTATAGACGTGGTGCTTAGGATGTTGGACTCTATGATTTTAAAGGTCTTTTCCAACCTAAATGATTCTATGATTCTATGATTAGTAATTTCCAAAGACAAGAATTAGAGATAATTTTGTTCTAGCATTAGAAAGGGTAATCGGGAAGACCCATATCATTATAAGTTCATCACCTTCAATCTTAGATGAAATAATTCAATGACTGATATGAGACTTGACTAATATCCAATTAAAAAAGTGAGATATAATTAACAATATTGGAAGAAAATAAATCTAGCCAAACTAACTCAGTATATTTTTATTGTTCTTTTTATTGAAAAAGACAGCAAAGTTTCTGTAATGTACCTAGAATTCATGTTTTATAAAAGAACATGCTGATTAAAAAGAATTGGAATAACCTCAAAATTAACTTATTGTGCATTGAAAGGATTAAAAAGTGACTGCAAAGCATGATCAAAAAGATCAGTTCTGGAATTCTTTGTCCTCTCTTGCTGAACATTTTAACAGTTAAAAACAAACCTACACAGTTGTAATCACTGATCTACAGGATATATAAAACTTGGCAAGACAAATCACTGGTAAATTCTGATTTGGATAGCTTACTGTTATTAGAACTTTTTTTTATGATGGACATGTGTTGAAAGTACAGTAACACAAGTTGATTATTTCTTAATAATTTGAATGAACAAGAATTCTGTGGTATTGACTAACTAACTATTGTACTCCTATGAAAAGTGTGGCATTGGAAAATAATGAGGATATTGTTTAATGCTCAGGAAAACACATCACTGTATAAAATATTTATACATGGAAATTATTGTCTCTGGCAAAACGTTCAAGAGCATTTAAAGTTGTTTTTTTTTTCTTTTTTCTCTTTCACACCTTACATCTGTCTTGTTCTCTGGTCAAGTATCACAATACTTGATTTTCTCTACATTTTAACGGCACTGGGGGATAGTTATTCCAGTATGGTCTACTTCTTACCTAGGTCTGCTGCAGGGGTGACCACAGTGAAAAGCCGTACTCCAGACTAGCATTACCTGCAGTGAACCCCAGAATCCTTCACCTAAGCGGGCTGCGGCATTACATAGAAATTTCCTTTTATGACTACTGCAACGGTACCAACAGATAAATGCATTTCGAAGGCATAACTAGGACATTCATCAAAAGAAAAAAAAAAACAAAGTAATGATAGGATGATGGTCATCCAAATTTGTGGAATATCGCTCTGTCAAGTGCAAGAGTGACATTATCTCTTTTTCAGCTGAGATGCAAAATCTCTGCATCCCTAGCTTTCCTCTACTCTTCTTTTAGCAACAGAAGCTCTGTTAAGCAAATTCTGTCATTTGGCTGAAAATACTCACTAGTAGTCCAGCTATCAGAGTATCAGTCTCTCGAGGAGTTTATATGTATGTTTCAGTTTGGCTTTTTATAGTTCTTAGAAAGAAAGCAACTTGAATTTGTCACTATATCCCTCATTCACCTTGATTCCTAATGCCAGGAAAGATTAATAGTAGCAGAAAGGTTTATTTAACAAGATTTAATTTCAGGCTTCTGGATGTAGAAATGGAAATAAAGGGTTACTGCAGTTCTAGTTTATACTTCAAAACACAATTTTTTCTAACAGCCTTCACCACTTTTTACGTGCAGTTTTGTCATAGGAATTGTATTGGCAAAAACTGAGTCCTCGGAGTCCATAGAGTAGCTTTTGTATGGCTGCACATATTGAACTTAGGATATACCCCACTGCCTCTCTGCTTTATATTCCCTTGGTGTTAGGTGTTTTAATATAAATTTAAAAGCTTTTGCTGGGTCTATCTGCAGGTCAGTGTTTGGTGAATTCCACCTTGTCCATGGTACAATATGATTGATGGATCTTCCTTGGCCTGCTTCTTTGCTCCTATGGTATTTATTATCCTAAGATCTCAAATCAAGTACAGTACCATTATCACCACTTTTATATGGGAAAACTGAAGAAGATGGAAGGAAGTGACTTCCCAGCAGTCATGAATCAAGCCATAGTCAAAGTGAAATCTCCACTAATACATAATTCTTTTAATTTCTGATATTCTTTCCTCTCCTCATCAGCTCTTTGTGCATCTACAAGAAATGCCAAAACACGCACAAAAAAGTTATAGTCAATGAATCCTTAGGACCTGTGGAGATGAACACTGGAGATGGGTAGCTACCCTGTCATCCTCCCTCTGAATTTGATTTTCAAATGTTTAAAAAAAAATTAGCAGTATAAATCACATAATCCCCCAGATGCTCAAGGTCTAGTGCTCAGGTCCTTCTTGGTATATTTTCTAGGCTTAAATGTACCAAGGAATGGGTCCTCCATTACATCTTTCTGAACACAATGGAACATGTGAACATATGCTTCAGAGAATAACATAAAACCAAATTTATAGTCCCCAAAAGACAATTTTTAAGTATTAAGAATGACAGTGACAGATGATTTTTTTCACCTTTATTAAAAAATAACTCAAAGTGCAGATGAAGAGGAAGATACATGTCACATTAGCAAACTGCCCTAGAATGCTGATAATGCTGTTCAACCATGTTGTACAAATAAATCACTACAAATAACCTCAGCAACAATCAATCATTTTAAATTTAACAATGTAGAGACTGTAACTCTTACCTGTTTCTACATACAGACAATACACTGTTGAGTCCCTGTGCACATTGTTCTGCACTACTGGAAACCCAGTGAACTGCTTCCATCCATCTTCTACTTGTCACATAATTGTTATTTAGAGATAATACATAGCCTTCTGTTCTCTTACTTTCAGCCTACGGCAGTGTCCCATGATTATAATCTTTCCTTCTCAACCCCTTAGCAATAGCAATCAAAGTGATACCTGATGTGTCACATCATACATACATATCACATGGAAAAAGAAGATATTTGTCCAACTCTCTCTGATTTTTTTTTTCTAAAAGAAATATCATTATTAAAGTAATGCAAACAACAGGCAATTCTGCTCCCTCCTGTGCTGAGTACATGCATAGTTTTCAGAAGACTAATTGTGTTTTGCAAAGCTCTTTTCCTTTTAGGCATGAAGCATGATGCTTTAAAGTCACAAGATCTGGACTGTAAATCAGTGCAATTTTAGTCTTTTCTTGAAATTTTCTTTGTAGATCATCCTCTGTTATCCTCTGTAAAATGGGTAGTGCTCCTTCCTCCTATCTTGCATTTGGCAGAGCTGAAAATAGACTCTTCAGGATTGAAACTACATGATAGCTTGTTAAACTCCTAAAGGACCTTGTGGTTCTGCAGGAAAAACCAAACTGAGACAAACCCTTCATCAGTGTTATCTATATTCTTCTTTCCATTCTCCCTTCTTCTTCCTGAATTTTTATCCCTGCAGTCTCCAATGGAAGACTTTCTTAATTATTAAAAGAGGAAAATATCATGAAAATTAATGCTTCAACAAACTAATAAATGAAGTGAAATTTCCCAGTTACAGATTCTCTGCTCTAGGGTAATAGCATCAATGCAACAGGAATTGTATTAGCTGGCTAATGAAGTCATCAGCAATGATTTTAACAATATTGGAACATAGCATGAGAACACAGGAGAGAGAAGTGGGCCATCAAATTATCAGAATTAAGTGTGGTATAAATTATTGCATTGTTAAAAATATGGCATTGTGATCAAAAAGAAGTCACTTTTCCACTGTTATTGCTCTGGAAAACATCTTTTGTCCGAAGATAACGGATGCATATGTGCTACTGCATAGAGGTTTGGATTTGGCTGTAATCACTCAGATTTTTGTCTGAACTCTATGATATTAGGCTTATATCTATTCAGTCATTTTCTCCTTGAAAAATCCAAGCAATTGCCTTTAATGTATTTACTGTTAAGTTATAACTACCTTCATGCCAGTTGCAATTGTATTGGGAAGGAAAAAAGAACATAAATACATCCAGATGTATATTTCCAAACAATTTCTAGTTTCCCTTTAGAAAAAGAAAAATAAAAACTATATATCCCAACTAGAATTGTTTTCATACCACTTCATTTATTTGGAACAATCCTCCTGAACTGATTAAATAAGGCTATATGAAAATCTATGTCTCATTAAGCATGCTATCACCTCAAATGGTTGTAAGTTCACTCAGATCAGTTCAGTCCAAAGCTTTCTCCTTCAGAATCAAGACTGACCTCCTAACATTTTCAGCAGTCATCTCTACCACAATCACCGTTGAATTCAGTTAATCATGCCTAGTCTGGGAAAAGTTGCATTTTCTGAAAACTCCACTGTTTTCATCCTTTTTTTAATCCTTTAAGATTTCTCCATAATTGTAATGGAGAGAAAAAGCTAGACTCCAGACCCTTAGAAATGAATCATTTCTCATCTCTTCCTCCTTCTTATGTTTCCTCTTGTTTCAGCTGTCTGATCAGTATTGTATTTCTGGCTTCTTCTCCTTAGTTACACTGATTAACATGTGCACTCTCACTCTATTCTTTTCTGCAGTATGAAGTCGAGAGGTAATTGGGATTAATTAGGAATTTTCTACTTTAAACAAAATGGGCTTTCTGACATTTAACTAACTGACATGTTTGTAAAACGGTATTGTTCCAGCCACCAGCCTAGTAAAACATTAGAACTAAATAGCAAATGGATTCTAATAGGAAGGTTATTATGAGAGGGTCAGTTTTGCAAGAGCCCTGTACCTCTGTGACTGTAACTGCTGTATGCTACTCCAATCTTAAATCTATTAATGTTGGTCTCCTGCTATTTTAGAATTTATATAGCCTGTGCCACAGAAAAAGTTTTTGCAACAGTTTCCTACTTTAATTGGTACTTTTACAACGCTNTACTTTTACAACGCTAGTTTCAGAAATAAGGTTGTGAGACCATGAACATACATTTCTGTTAAACCTGTTAAACCAATGCTGTCTTGTTTAATCACTAGACTGAGGGGTTCCTGATAGTTGTGTCTAATTTGTTGGGACACCTCAGTAACAGGCTGGTAACTTGTCTCTAGGGAAGAGGAGCTTGCCCACTCCAGAAACTTTTCATCATTATTGTCCCATTTGTCAAGCTGTAGACAAATAGCCACATAC
>VYZW01023102.1:1463-15392 GCA_013401315.1 Balaeniceps rex
TCCTCTCTGCTCCTCATCCTGCAGCTAAATTTGTAATAGAGGATGATCCCTCTCTTTCTCATCTCATATACAAGCACAAGTGAGGGATGGGGTCTACCGCACAGTTGAATGAACTGGTACTGCTTTGAGAGTGCAGGAGGGCATGCCTTTTGAAAATATTTGGCTGTTAGCCAAAGGTTAACATCTCTCTGCAGCTAATATCATTACAAGCCAGTGGTATTTCAGAGAAGAAAACATAAATAAATATCTCCAAATACTCTTCTCTTTTAACAAATAAATTATCACCCAAGAGAAAGAAAAAGGAAAAAAAAAAAAAGTGAGGAATCTGGAAAGAAAACAGATGTAACTGGTGCCAACTATGAAAATTAACTCCTGAGCCTGTAAAATAGGTAAAAGCCAAACAGGCTGATGGTCTCACATTACTCTCATTTTTTCTCAATGCCTTCTTCTGTTACTATTTCAGCAGCTTTTGATATACACACATATTAGCTGCTTAGCTAAAAGAAGGCACAGAAGGGCGTTATTCTCTAATTGCTGACTCCTTAGATGGCTGTGTCATTTGCTCTTCACACAAGAAACAGTTTGACAAAGCCCCGCATGCAATCAAGTCCCACATACTTGACTCTACTCAGTGTCACAAATGTGCAGGCCTAGCACCAGCTCTGGCTGGCTTCTGGCAGTGCCTACACAAAGAAGCACATGCATGCTATTAAAAGACACATGTATTATTCAGTGGGACACTGCCCAAACTTCACCCACTAAATTGAGCAAAAGGAGTGCAGAAAATGCACAGGGCAGGCAAGAGCATTCTTATGGGTGTTCCTATACAGAGAGAACCAAGCACTGCAGTTTATCGTTTAAATAACCTTGTACATAAAATGAGAAAGAGACCATGTAATATACCATGCACTTATGATACTTCTGTAATCCAGTGGCCCACCTAAAAAGGGTCCTATGAACTGTCTGATCTTCCACTCTCATTTTTCTCCTCTCAGTTATTTTTTGCTTGCTTTCTCTGAGCCTTAGAGTCACAGACACCACTAAGAGAAACAGAACAGGAAGTTCAAACAAATCAGCCAGCTGCGATCTGATGGGAAGCTAAAGGGTCCGGATAGCCATTTGCAGTAAATGGCCCTGCAAATACCAGCTGGGGGCTTTCAGTGTGCTCTTATAGCACAGTACATAACCGTGCCAAGAGAGAAAAAACACCACTCTCTGCCCATAGGCTTCCACCATGTAGTACTCCGAGGGGCCCTCTGAGCAGGCTCTCACCATGCTCTCACCACTCTTTGCAGTGTAGAACAGAGTAGAGCTGAGCATCTTTGCACAGACTGTCCTCTACACTGGCAGCTGTGCAGGCCACAACATAGAGTAAGCAACATACTGTGGGAACATCTGGCTGCACTCTCCTCCTCAGCCTCAGTTTTAGTATTTCAATTTGCTGTGGGTTTGAGCTGTTTCGCAAGTTTTGAAGCTAACACATCCTTCACAAGTCAGATGTTGGGGACTGCTACTCTATAGGGCCCGACGAGGGAACAGGAAAGGAAACGGGCATAGAAACCAGCCAGGCCTGTGTCTGAAGTAGGAATCACAAACCTCATCTTGGCACTCCACCTCACTCAGCAAATAATTAACCCATACTGCTTTCCAAGAAAATAAGTGCTTGTGCACAAACAGTCACTTCCAAAAATTTGTTGTATATGTAGCATATATTTTTAAACTATCAAAATATATGCAAAGGGATTTGTTTCATCTTTTTACTGAAAGCCAGACTACTCAAAAATACTTTTGATTAAAAGTAGTTTGCAAGATGATTTTCAAAGCATAGGTCTGTGCAGTTCTCCATAGTCCTTTGATCCATGCCTTCTTTAGTCTCAATCTGTTGAACTCAGCATCAGCATTCATAAACATTGTTCTCCATCTATGTATTTTCCTCATCAATTTGCTTTCTTTGACACTGCTGAGTGTTGGCTATCAGCCACCTATTATGATCTTACTCTGTTCAGAACAAAACTGGTGAAATGGTTTCACTATTGCATTCCCTGAAGCAGTGGCTTTTGCTTCTGGTCTTCTACACACTTAGTTATATTCACACTGTGTTATGAAAGACACCAGATGGACAGTGCTGGAAAAACTACATCCTTGTTTTCAACAATACACACCCTAGGTCATCACCTCTCTTCCTCCCTATATCAGGAACTATTATTACATTTCTTAGAAAAAGTCTAAGGGGTGTAGCATGTGGAATTTCCCCTATATTCTATAAGCAGACAATTACATGGGACCACAAAATGGTTTCCAAAATAAAGGTGTTTCATACTGCGAGCTAATAGCAGTAGGATGAAGAAGTCTTCTGCAAATAGGTTTCTTCAGACTTGTATTCAGCAGCTCTCATTCCACAACTGTTTAGACAGACATCTCTTGTGTTTATTATTTGTAATAAGTTGAATGTTGTTGGGTTTTTCCATAGGAAAGGCATAAGTTTCAAGATGAAACTGTGAAAGCCTCTTGCTAATTTTCTCAGGATCTTGAAATGAAGGATAAGAATAGGGACTGAAGCAAGAGATTAGTAACATTCACAAATAAAATGAGAGAGCCATCTCCATATTCGTGGAGGAAATTCCCTTTGCCCAGTATTCTGTCCACTCTACGCCTTTTGGCATCACCGTTTTTTTTCAGGCTGATATGCTACAGTTTAAACGCATGAAACAGTGAAGTAGGTCTAATATTTGGCTGACACGATTCCAGTGGGTTTTCCCAGTGGAGAAGAGTAAGGGTAGTAAAGTGACAGTACAGGTTAAAAAAAAAAACAAAGTCGAGTTAAAATCAGTTGCTGAAAGCTGAATTTCTCTCGGGATTTCTTGCAACTGAGAATATGGGATGTCTCGTCTCTTATCTGCGAGCTAAACCACAGTATTTTCTGTTTAATAGTGCCCTCTAGCGAAAGAAAAAGAATTTTCAAACAGAAGAGAGGAACATTTTTCAACAGGTTAAAAATGAGGTGGGAGAATGTCTTGAAACGATTTGAGTCGATTTGTTAATGATCTTATTGCCACCAAGGGACTTTAGTGTTAATGTATGCCTCTGCTACGTTGCAGGTAAAAAGCAGCCTTGTTGTGGCAGCTGCTTCTGAAATCCTAGCTGAAAACGGCAATTTGAGTCTAAGGCATAACATTGTAAGGCAGGTTCACCTGAATGGGATGAAAGGAGCATCCTGCAGCTGCATACACTTGTTGAAATCTAAGACTACTGTCTCTACCATGGTAATGAAGTGTTTCTGATTCCGTCAGAGAAGGTAAGGACTGATACTGCATCGTACCCTAAATTCATGCATCTTTCCTCAGGCAGCCTTTAGGCCTACAGAAAGGTGGGCATCCTCTACACTCTGTGGTCAATATTATAGCTTACAATAAACACTGTCAGTTGAAAAGTCTAAAGTAATCTTATAAAATCTATTTTTAAGTAACCATATTAATAATTTTATAAGGTAGCCATAACAGCTAACTTTTTTGTTAATATTGCATTTTTTGAACTGTCATGAGAGGAATAAGCTAAACCACCAAAAAGTAATGCAGAGTATCATGTAGAGTTTTTTATATACAGCTAAAGACATAATTCATTAATCTGGTTTTACTGAAGTCTATATTGGTAAGTCTGGCCATTATTTTTTGTCTCATGTTGTGTCCTTTTACACATACAATGCAAGCACACGGAATAGTGCATAGAAGTGAAACACAAGACACATTTTAAAGCAGCTATTTTCTAGACAGTTTCATACAAAACAGAAGAGACTGCAGAAATTAGAGCTAATTAAAATGTGACCCTTATTTAAATTCCCTCCCTCCTGATACTTTGGGCTGCTCCGAAAGACACATTTCTTACTGCTAATTCACTTTCAGCTGTGGCATAGAAAAAAATCTTTATTCTGAAGATTATTGCTTAAAGTGAAAAGTCTCACCCTCCTTACCAAGGTGGCTGACATTTTAATGATTTTTAGTAGTAAAACAGTAAAAGATAATTCCCATTTCTCCCTCTTTTAACTAACCAAATTACCCAATTTCAGGTCTGCTGAAAAATTACGGGAAACCAGTAGAAATGTCACTAACACTATTATAAAAACTCAGTGTTCTTTGACAAGGACAACCTGGCCACACTCCACCACCCAGAAGACAGACAGACAGACAGACAGACATCAGCAGGTGCCTGCTGCAAAGCCTCAAGGTGGTGACATCAACTCCTCGCCAGTTTCTCTAGTCAGGGACAGTGGCATCCCAACTGCAGTACCATCGGTGGCAGAACTCGCCTCCCTTGGACCAGCTTCTACCTGAGGTCTCAAAATGACAGTGCAAATACATAGCAAGTCCATTTGGCACATAGCTAGTGCCAGCTAGAAAAATCAACATCAGGCACTTGCAGGCCCAGTTGCAGCAAAACATACATTAAACATCTCCAGCTGAGTCAAATCCCTATTGAGGCAGGCAGCTCTGCCAGGGATCCTTCCACGGGCTCATCCCCGTATTGAATCCATGACATTCATATGTGAGTACCCAGGCCAATGTGCAAGAACTGTTTTCCGCTTCCTTGGCATTATCAATATGTATCCCCAACTGAAACCAGTTTTGACAAGCAGAAATAACCAAAGATGACAAGAAGTCAGCTGGGGAGGGGTTGGGGGGGTGGATTTTCTTAACGCTGTCATCATTTCCACCCTGCATGCTTTGAACTTTCATTTCCTCCAACTTGTGCAGAGCCTTTTTGTTTTCCCCACCTTTTGACTCACCTTTGCATACTGTGAGGAAAGAAAATGGGTGGCTCACTTTTGGTTTATAGAAAAGAATAAAAGCGCTTAGTATCTGTATAAAAACCCACTACTTTACTTTTAACTCAGCACTAATCATCATCCCCCTACAGCGAGAGCAGCCCAGGTTTCCTGCCCCAAGGCCAGAAGAGGATTTTTTTTCTGTTTTAGTGTGATTTGCTCTCCGCAGTCCGAAAGCTTTTCCGGCCGAAAATACAGCCCCGGCTCTACGCTGCGCCACGACGCGCTCCCGGCCCCGAGCAAATGGCGGCCCCGGCGGCAACCGTTACCCCAACCGCCGCCAGGGCCCGGCGGNCGGGGCGCGGCGCTGAGGGCGGGCGGCCCGGGGCGCGGGTGGCCTCAGGCGCGGGTAGCACAGGAAAACGCCCAGCCGGGGAGATCTGTGGTGGTGTCAGCGGCGCGGCGCTGCTCAGGGCGGCCCGGGAGGAGGGCCTGGGCTGAGTACCTCGGCGGCAGCCGGCGCCCAAGGCCGGGGAGCGGGGCTGCGGTGGAGGTGAGCCACTGAGAGCGCTATACTGCAGTTGGGCGGGCACAGCCTCGCCCAGTCCCCCGCCGTGGGTCAGATCCCGCTCCGCTTCGGCCGAACCAAGCCGAGGCAGATGCGTGTGTCCTGAAGCCAAACCTCCCCATTGTTCGCAGCTCTGCGACCCCCCTGAGCGCCCTGCCCGCCGCCGAAGGGCTGGCGCGGGCACCGAGCGGGCCCGGGCAGCAGCCGGCGGTGGCAGGCTGCCCGCCGTGCGGAGGCCGCTACTGAGCTCGCCAGGGCTTCCCAGCCGCCGCCTCTCCAGCACCAGCAGGCAGCACGGCGCCTGTCCTCTGCAGTGCAGCCGCTGCAGCAGGAGGCAGCCCTTATCTCCAAGGCCAGGTTCTGACACTGCTGGTGCCCTACACCTTTCCCTACTCTTTTTTCTTTTTTTTTTTTCCTCCCCTGTCGGTGGTCAGAACGCGCAGGAAGAGGAGCAGGGAATGATGTGGAGAGTGATGGGGGTGAAAGTGAGCAGCTGCAGGGACAGCTGGGATGGGGAGGGCACAAGAGACCATGTGTGCGAGGGAAGTGTGACAGCAGAAGGCAGAGTCAACCCCACAAGGAGGATTGCAAGGGGAGACAGGGAAGAGAAAACCCTACAGTCAGTCCTCTTCTATGTCCTGTTTCCTTCCATAGATGAAGTCCAAACCTTCATCAGCCTAAACCTGAAACCTTCTAAACCCCCAAATTTCATCTTTACCATCCTAACCGCCAAATCTCATTTTAGAGAGAATCTCCTCCTCCTCAAGATCATTATTGTTCCACCATACCACCAAACTGAACTTCTAGGTCCCCAGTTCAGACCCCCCCAGTTCCCCCATACATTTTGCATCAGAGACCAGCCTACCTGGGGCACCTTTTCACTCCTTGACTGACTTCACAGAGAACATTGCACAAAGGCTGGGAACACAATCTTGGCAAAGTATTTTCTAAACCAAAGTGACTTTCAACTTTCCAGTGCTGTCTTTAAGGATTCAGTTTAATAGCCTGAGGCGGGCTCCATTTCTGCAGGTCAAAGTTGTGGTGTCTTCTCTGCCTCTTATTTCATATGTATCATCTTACACATGTCTACAGATAGCTTCTCCTGCTCAAAGCAGTCACTTCATAAAACTTGGCCTTTGATCCCATTTCGCTATGTGCTTGTCATACCTGAGATGGTCTGATCCTATGGAGTAATTCTAAGCCTCCTGAGTCTCTGTGTCTTCATGACGTCAACATTGTTCCCAAGTAATACAGGGTCTAATATTGAACTGGCCCTGTCCAGGTCATGCTGGGTTGTTAGTTTTTTTCAGCAGCCATATTTGCAACAACAGACAGGAGACAATGGAAGAACAGTTAAAAAAAAAAAGAAACTCAAAAAAGAAAATTAAGTTCACCATTTGGTACTGACATACCATGTTTTGTTACCTATGGATTCACTAAATTCCTGAGCAGCCTGTTGATGCTATGTGCATCGCAGTACCTGTTTATACCACATTCCTCCTTGCCGCACACATTTCATACAGCCAGGCTGAATTTTACCATAACTCATTGAAATTCTTCTATTTATGCACTAACCATAGCCTCCCATGCAAATGAGGCTCATTTGAATAACGCAAATAGATAGATTGAATAACAAGGAATAGGTAAAACAGAAGATGTGGAAGAAGTCAAATAGAAGTCCCCTTTGTCTCCAAGAAGGAAATCTAGCAATTACCACACACAGCAGATTGTTAACAGCATGATGTCTCACTGCTCTGCTAGGTGGACACGCGCTCAGCAGCATGTACAGAAGGAGACGCCTTTCCCTATTCCACCCATCTGCATCCGCTCAATGCAAGTGAGCACTAGACACTCATTCTTGCTTGGTTTTTACTTTGCATTAATAACACTGGCTACACACGGTGCAAAGATGAGATTCAGAACGTCTAGGATTTGCTGCTATTTCCATTTGAAATGTAGTTACACAATAAAGGATTCAAGATTAATCTGCTTGAAATGCTAGAGATGTTAAGTGACAATAAACTGGGAACAATGATTTAGAAATGGCAGCTCAATTATGCAGCTTGGAGGAAAACAAACAGAGACTGAAATTGAAACTGAAATGCTTGTAATTCATCCTATCTTGAACCAAAATTTGGATAACATTCACTGACTGGTGAACAGCCAGACTGAGCTGCAAATAGTGCTGTCTAAAGAGCTGTCCTGGTTTCAGCTGGGTTAGAGTTACTTTTCTTCCTAGTAGCTGGCATAGTGCTGTGTTTTGGATTTAGTAGGAGAAGAATGCTGATAACACACTGATGTTTTAGTTGTTGCTAAGTAGTGCTTAGGCTAGTCAAGGACTTTCTTTTTCAGCTTCCCATGCTCTGCCAGGTGCACAAGAAGTTGGGAGGGGGCACAGCCCAAGATAGTTGATCCAAATTGACCAAAGGGCTATTCCATACCATATGACGTCATGCTCAGTATATAAACCGAGGGGAGTTAGCCGGGGGGCAGCGATCACTGCTCGGGGACTGACTGGGTGTCGGTCGGCAGGTGGTGAGCGGTTGCATCACTTGTTTTCTTTTCCCTGGGTTTTTGTTTGTCTCTCTCGTTCTCCTTTTCATTACAATTATTATTACTATTATTATCATTATTATTATTACTATTATTATTATTATTATTTTATTTCAATTATTAAACTGTTCTTATCTCAACCCGTGGGTTTTCTTACCCTTGCCCTTCCGATTCTCTCCCCCATCCCACTGGGGAGGGGGAGGGTGAGCGAGCGGCTGCGTGGTGCTTGGTTGCCGACTGGGGCTAAACCATGACAAGAGCACTCTGAAGGCAGTTAACAAAGGAGATGAGTACAGACTCATGGTGCTTCAGAGACTTTGAGGACAGTTGCAGGAGAGAGATAGGAAAGGAAGAACACTCTCCTTGAGAGGTTCTCCACATAGCTTTGGCCAAATGAGCAAGTCCAAAGGCTCCCATGAAGCAGGAGTTAACTGAGACTTACTTTCTTTCTGTGCGTACAGGAAAGAGGCCAACATAACAGCCACAGACCATGAATAGTCATGATGAACGACCATGTCAGATTAGCTCCCTGTACACACTTGAGAGGACTAGGCTGAGTTCATAGGGTGTTTTCTGAGTTTGTTTCCTCAACCTTCAAGGATAAGACTGAATGGCATTGACTTTTTGAGCTTTGCCAAGGCTGCCCTCAACACCAGACTCATAGTCCACGCAGGCAGCAAGCATCCGCGTGCAGGCCACCTATGTAGCCTACTTATATTTTGATAGGACAGTGTGCTACACTTTCCCATAAGGAGCAATGCACCCACACACCGATGGGATTGTGCCACCACCCACCCCGTATCTTCCCACCGCCACCACCACCGAAGCTGTGAGTGAAGGCTGCCCCAAGCTCCTAAACATGTTCTAAAATGTTCTTTGTAAACAAGAAGAACAATATTAAAAAATCTTGGGGGCTGTTGAGATTTTTTTCTACCTGTCTCAGTTTAACCATATGCTTTTCAGTCTGTGTGTCTGGCTGGGGGGAGAACTGCTTACTGTGAAAAAGGAGGTTGAGATTTTTAAATCCACACCAGAGATTTCTCTTCAGTTATCAGGGGCTTACAACCGTTTTTAAATTTTCATTAATGGAATCTCTTCTACATTGATGTGGCCATAAGAGACACACTTCATTCATCTATAATTTTTATTATTTTGGGATATGGCTATAGCAAACACCCACTGAGCCTGAAGGATAGAGTGTCCAAGAGATTTCCCCTTCAACCAGCAATTTCTTGCAACAATTAAGGTGGAAAAGAGATGGTCCGGGAAGTTTCCCTGACAGGGCAGGAATATGTGCAGCCATGACGGTGCTCCTGTCTTTGAAGGCTAATGGTATCCTATCCTGGGCTGCATGAGTAGGAGTGTTGCCGACAGGTCAAGGGAGGTGATCCATCCCCTCTATTCAGCATTGGTGAGGTCACACCTGGAGTGCTGTGTCCAGGTCTGGACTTCCCAGTGCAAAAGAAGCACGGACATACTGGAGAGAGTCCAGCGAAGCACTACTGAGATGATTAAGAGACTGGAACATCCTTTCCTATGAGGACAGGCTGACAGAGCTGGGACTGTTCAGCCTGGAGAAGAGAAGGCTCAAGGGGGATCTCATCAATGTATATAAATATCTGAAGGGAGGGTGCAAAGAGGACAGAGCCAGGCTGTTTTCAGTGGTGCCCAGGGACAGAACCAGAGGTGATGGGCACAAACTGAAATGCAGGAGGTTCCCTCTGAACATCAGGAAACACTTTTTCACTGTGAGAGTGACTGAGCCCTGGCACAGGTTGCCCAGGGAGGTTGTGGAGTCTCCATCCTTGGAGATATTCAAAAGCTGTCTGGACATGGTTCTGGGCAACCAGCTGTAGGTGGCCCTGCATGAGCAGGGGGTTTGGACCAGATGACCTCCAGACGTGCCTTCCAACCTCAACCAGTCTGTGATTCTGTTGAAGGACTGACTTAACCTATACCTCATGAGCAAATCCAGTGGCCCATTTCTCCATTGCCTTTATAATTCTCGTAAGTTACTGCGTGCACGCGCGCGCGCGCACACACACAAAGAAAAACCACAACAACCACCAAATTCCAATACTGTAACATTTTACATCTGCTCTTTCTGATGTAAATCACTAGCCCAAGATATTCTAGATTTTGCATATTTTATCCCATTTACAAACAAGCCAGCCACCTTCTCCCCAGGAAAAGTTTACTTCTCTAAATGTTAGGTAGGAAGGTATTTTCCCCTTCTTTCGAGATAGCCTAGAATAGCAGCAGTATTTGAACACACCAAATCACAGTGCTTCAGAGCATGGAGAACCACCTCAGTGGTTTGATTTAAGGAGCTGCCTATAAACGGGAACATAGCAATGACTAGCTGAGGTATTTCTAATACATCTATTACCTTGACACAACAGCAAATATAGATGTTCCTTATTTCACAGATGGAGAAACTGAAGCACAGAAAAACCCATTAGTGTTGTGCGATCAATGAGTCAGAGTAAAGAAAAGGAAAGGAAAGAGATCAGGAAAATCTGTATGGCTGAAAAGAGTGAGAGAACAAAAAGCTGTGAGAAGTTTGGCTGAAAGGCTTATAGTGATCTTAATGTGTACTTACCCATTTAAATGCACAGAAATGGCACACTTAGAACTGAAAAGTTTGGTACCTGCATTTTTAACTGACTAAAGACAAGTGATTCCGTTTTCCTTGAGTCACTCCTAAATTACTTTGTTTGGGTATTGGGAACAAAAAGAAGAAAAAATAGTTCCAAACCACACAGAATATAGGCATCTTGATCTAGCATAGCATCTACAAAAACAGCTGTGCATCGTTCTCAGCTAAATTCACTGGGAACGGTCCTGATTTTTGTTCCAGTCTTTTCTGATCCTTCCTACATAATGTAACTTGCTAAAACTGCAGTCAGATTTTAACCCTCGGGATTCTACATGTGCTCCAGCAGTAAGACGTATCTAAGACCTCTGTTTATACTGTTCTTGCTGCACTTCAGATAAAGTGCACAAAATCAATATCAGATCAGAATTCCCCATCCACAGGTACCAGTAGCAATATCTAGCCATCATTTTACACAGAATGAAATGAGCCATAGATCACAGTGACATATACCACACTCAACAAGAAACAAATCGAAAGCATGAATCAGGAGGCCAAGAGCAGGGAGAAAAACAAACTGATACCTCTTGGGGTCTTTTTTGAAATGAGGAAGGTATAGGGCTTATGACACAGGAGCACAGGAAGATAATGAAAATATTTTTGCACATATAGGAGATAGATTTTGGAGCTAACAAAAAAGTGGTTGGGAGACAGACACAATCAGTAAAGCTGCGTGAAAAATAGTGTTCCTCTCCTGTGAAAATTTCTAAGATTTTGCAGTTTCCCTTGCTGAATCACGATAGTCAAAATCTCAAAAGTATTCACAGATGAAGCGTATGCAAAAAAACATGACTAGGCAGAGAGGTCACACTACACCTTTTCTGTTTCAATCATTTTGAATGTCATGTTTTTAGAAGTGGCTTAATTTTCTAAGGGAAAAATTAGCTGGCAAAAAGAAACTGGATTTGTTTATTTTTCAGGAGGCTAAAGCAAGATGTCAAAATTCACATTAAAAAATGAGACTAAGCCTTTCCCACGAACAGACTTCTTCTGAAAAACAGGTTTTTGAGTGAGAAAAACAGCCACTGAATATTCTGAGGCAGCCATAGTAATCTAATAACCTCTTCCATACCTCAGACCCTATAGTAAGGAGCTGTTTTGAAACAGTAGAGATATCTTTTTTCCCCATGAGTGGTGTCTCTTTTCCGTTTTAACCACAACACATTTATTGTATAGTAGGTGGCATGAAGACATTCATGGACATTCACGCACATGAAAGAGAGGAAAGAAGAGGTGGAGTTTACTCTTCTTTTCCTTCCAAATCTAGCATCAATGAAACAATGTCTAATAAAAAGCCATTGTAACTCCGATAACAGCTACAACTCAGATTGCTATAGACTAGTGATTATTGTGACAAGAAAAGCTGTAACTGAAGTATAATGTCAAAAGGTCAGCTGGCACCATCCACTTGTGCTTGAGAAATGCAGACCCTTTAACTGCCGGTTATCTCTATCCTTGCTATTTTCAACATGTGAACCATGAATTCCTGGCAGTACCATACAGCTGGAATATATTCCATGTGTGGATAATAGTCTTGTAAAACAGTTCCATCAGCATCATGATGTCTTTGTTCTGGTGTACCCAGAATAAACAGTGTTTAGAAGAAAACATTGGACCACTCATTAAACATCTCTCAATCCATCTCATGCTGCAATAATGCAATTTCTACAAGAAAAACATATTTATCTTCATTGAAAGTGTGCATCAGTGAGGAGCAGAAAGAAGCTGAAATGCAATTTACAATAAAAGAATCAAAGTGGTTAATCAGGGTATACATCAACCCTTTAGTGGAATTAATAAAAAACATACAGAGCAATCTAATAAGAAATTTGTAGGTTGATGCATATAACTCTTTGTTAAATTTTAAAGCTATACAAGAAAGATGGGGTACTGTAATCAAAATGGTATTAGCAATTCAAACTCTGGTTACAAACTATAGCCCAGCTGTCTACAAGAGGCAGGAAGGATTTCAATTTGCATTGTCTGATTTTATGCAGAGGATAGAATAGCATGAAGTGTGACCTTTCTTGGGATCATCAGAAAGGGTCAACAATTTAACAGATTGGTTATTCCGATCCTTATGACCAGCAGGCAATATGAGAATGTAGTAGCAAGATGGCAATTCAAAGCCAGCAGGGTAGGGAATAAATTACTCAGGATGACAGAAATGGAATAAAACTTCTCATGTATAGCTTGCCTATTTATGGTCTAAAGCTAAATTGGTGATTCATTTAACTTGTAACTTCCTTAGCATTTCTAACCCAAGCATTTAGGGATGAAGACTAATAAAATATTACTCTATAGGATCATATGACAAAAAAGTAACACGATTTAGATGTTTTAGCCCAGAGCCCTTCAATTGTAGTGCACGATGTAACGAGCGTTTAGTGAAGGCAGCCCACAGATCTACCTGTTCTGCACGTGTCACAAGCTGAAGGCGGTAACAGAAGATCAAAAGTCAGCTGCAAAATGCCACAAGAGGAAAAGAGGCAGCACTTTAGATGAAATTCTCAGGTTGCCTTAGGATGTAAGCAACACCTTCCTGTTACCCTGGAAAGCATAAACCATATTCAACAATCCCTGACCTTCTGACCTGAGGAGAACTTCCTCATGCCTTCAGATCTAATGATTAATTTAATCCTGACTCTGTAAATGCAGTACGTCAACCAGACACTTCCCAACATCCTGCCTTTTAACCACATCAGAAAGCTGAGTTACATTTCCAGGGAAAAGGAGGGGAACCGTCTCTGTGCCCTGTCAGCAGTGCCCTGATGTACCGGATCGCTGCGGTATGAGTAGAATGCAAACAAACAGCAACGCCGCGTCCTCCCAGAACATCTGAAAAATGCGCTTCACCTACTGCATCCTATAATTACATTAGCCTTTTTTGCAGCTAGCTCATACTGGTGACTCAGTGCTATCGTACGCTCAGGCAAGACATTCAGGTGTCTTTTTGCCACCTCTTACAATTACAGTCTTTAGTTTACTGCAGAAGTTCCCATTATAAGTCCCTAAGAGCACGGCTTTAAACATTGCACTATCCCATTTCTATCCCTCTTCATAACATTATGCTGTCTCTATTTTTTATTATTCCAGGGGAGAAGGACATCTGTTTCTTTCTCACTACCAATGGAGCCATCCTTTGACTGGCAAGAGCAATCAGCTTTAGTNGCAATCAGCTTTAGTCTCTGTGACATTCACAAGGACAGCCCTGTCCCTTACTGCAGAGATGCTAGTGGATATTGTGTCCCCTAGCACTTTCACTCATTCAAACCAATAGCTCCCTGCACACAACAAACAGCAGTAACTGGAGAGAAACTGCAGAAAAGTGAAAAGAAATGAGAAACGATATGTTTATAGCAGCAGTGGGATTAGTTATTTTTTCTTAAAATG